>JZSA01006681.1:0-12913 GCA_000956155.1 Cotesia vestalis | reverse complement strand
ATTATTATTATTATTATTATTATAAATATTTTTAATGAATGTAATAGAGTAATTAATTAATGAACGAGAGAGTGATAATGGACAATGTCCTCTGCCTATATTTATAGACTGACTGACCGTCCCTCAAATCATTTATTAAATATTTAATTATACTAGTATTCATAAATTGCATTATTTTATTTTTATCAACTAATTATTAATATTTTTTTTTCAAACAATGATAAAAATTGATATTTTTTATTATCTTACGCTTACAAAAACCAAAATTTCTTTTTTATCTTAAAAATAATTTTTCTAAGAAGTAATTAACTATTTTTAATGACTACATAGAAAAATTTTTTTTTAAAGAATAGAAGAGAAATTTTCTTTTTATAAATTAAATACTCGATAGTTTTTGGTCATAAAATTTATTACTTATATTAAATAAATAAATAAATAAAATGATTGATACAAAAATTTATAAAATATTTTTTTTAATTTTCAATAGCTCTCCACAAAATGAAAACTAGTATAATTAAAAAAATCCTACGAGTACCGTCAAGTGTTCGTCTAAAAAACGCCATATGACTACAAATTTATAGTTAATTAATAATAAATAATTAATTAACAAGTAAATTTGTTCCTAGGTGCCTTGTAAATTCACTGTAAAATATCGCACAATTTTAAACAGTAGTCTTATGAATTTATAATAGTGCCTACACTTAAATATAAAAATAATAATAAATAATAAATGATCTTCTGTGTTGATCAATAATAATAAAAAAATAATTTTGTGCCTTACGCAAGTAAAAATTATAAAAATTGAGAGTCTAGACTCGACTTTAGACTCTTTAATTTAATTCGACAATTCGTGATTATAATGATAAATATAATTATTTTATGGTTATAATAAACTCTCGTTTCATTAAAAGTGTAAATAAATTTTAGTTGTAATTTAGGTCGACAAACTTGCGTTTATTTAATAATTATTATTATTATTATTTTACTAAATTAATAATTATAATTAAAATTTTTTTTAAATTATGAATATTATTATTGTGTAAATTATTAATGAACAATAATTATAAATTGGTATGAATTTTGCTGCGTTTGAAAGTCATTGTGCGTGGAGTTTTTTTTATAAACAATATATATATTATAGATAATTATTTCCTGCGAATGCAACTTAAATTACTCGATGGTGGTGGAAATATTTCTAGAGTTTACAATGTATTTTTTAATTATTTTTCACTTATTGACGCGGCAGAGTCGAGTGTAAGAAGAGTTATTATTATTAATTTAATTATATATTAATTAATATAAAATATTTAATTTAATTATTGAAGTAAAGTTATGGTAAAAAAATAAAGTAGAGAACGGAATTAATTTTTTGAATTGTAAATGCTAGTCATAATTATCTTTCGGCTCTTCGACATATTTGATCTCATCCGCTGCTCAAAAATAAAAATAAAAATATTCAATATCAATAAAATAAAACAATGTAAATTGAAATTTTTTCTCAATGTAATACTCAGTAATTTTTTTTTAAATTACATGCAGGATTTTTCGTGTTTAATTTTATATATTGTGACGCACATTGGTAATTAATTATTAGTATTTTTTTAGGATAATTTTATATGGAAAAAAAAATTTTTTTTTTTTAATTGTTGAAAAAATATTGGATAGTGAATTTTTTACGAAAATTAAAAAAATTATTTATTAAAATTAATTTAATAGGTATGAACAAAATTAATTGTGAATTTTTGTTTGTACAAAAATTTACAAAACTTTTTTTAAAAATATTTGACGTTTTTTTTTTTTTTTTATAAAATTCAAAAGAAAAAAAAAATTAATATTTATTTATTACACGGTTTATTAAATTATTTAACGATATGGATTAAAAGAATAAAAAATTTCATTGTATTTACAGTAAAGTGTATATAAAATATGTGAATAATTAATTTACAAATATCAAGTACAGATAATATCAAAAGAAAATTAAGAATTTACTTGTTAAGTCTGTAAATATTATTGTATTAATTTTACTACCGAGATACAACAAATAAATCAATAGAAATAAATAAATGTTTATTTATTTTCATTCATTTTTTTTAATTCAATTATTTTATATTATTTTTTTAATATGATACATATAAAAAAAAAAAAACTTGTTAGGACAAATCGAATTCACCCAATTTTACCCTTTATACTCATGCACTCATTAATTCTATAAATAAAACATACCAATGACACTACACTGCACACTAGATCGCAGGTGATACGATGAATCACACGAGCAATAATACCTTTTGTGTTTTTATTTCGTTTCGAAACGGAATATAAATAAAATCAGGTATCTGATAGAATAAAAGATTCTGCAAATTACCAATTATTCTACCAGCCTATTTCAAACAATAATACTCGATTTTTATATTATATGTTTATTTCTTCTTCTTCTTTGTCTTTTTACATTTAAATTTATTTTCGTTATTTCTTCTTAATGAATACAATCTATTGTACTTTTAAATTCATTTCTTCTTAAATTTAAAAATTAAAAATTTTTCCATTTACATTGATGAAATTGTAATTTATTTTTTATTAATAAGTTATAAAACAATAAGAGATTGAATTATTAATGCTTAAAGAATTTTAACATACAATTTTTATTGAAGAAATATGAAGTACTTTAAAGTACTTTTAAAGTGTTTTTATATTGAATGTGAGAGAATAGGGTTCGATTCTTAGTGATGTTCGAAAGTAATTTCTATTTTTTGTAAACAAATTATTATTATTAAGGTAGTACTACCGTTACTACAAGAGTCAAATCCCAAGACCTAATCTTATTTGATTAACGTAGTAGATTTTCCTATACTAAATCGCGTTGGAGAAAGAGAAACAGAGATTAATTTTGAATATTTTTTAAAAACAAATATTCTCGGAAACCATACTGATTGTTATTAAATATCTTCTAGATGTTATTCTCTCGTTGTCTTAATTTTTATGAGAATCTGAACGTCCGGTTTTGTAAAATAACATAAAGTCTGTGATTTTCCATAAGGGTCAATGGTAAAAGCAAAAATATGTAAATATTAATATCTTTTTTTTCAGTTCTCGGTAGGCCTCCAAAAATTTAAGTCGTTAATTAAGATAGTATTATATACCTATATGCCAAGTTTCACCAAATTCTGAACGTCAATTCTAAAACCGGTAGTACTACCTTAATGAACACAACACAATAAATTTTTTGTTTAATTGTTGAAAAATTTTTAATTTTCACTGTTTATAATTATGGATATCCTGCTTCAGATGCCATAAGGGCGTATACCGGCAAGAGGTCCTGGTGAAAAGCCATAAGAGCGTATAAAAATTTTTTTTTCGGGAATCGACGTCCGAAACGTGCAGAAATGCTAAAAAAAATTTTTTCGTCAAACTAAAAATTTTTTTGGACTTAGAAAAAATAATAGAATTTTTATTATACGCCCTTATGGAATCTGTAACGCGATATAATTAATTTTTTACTAATAATTGATAGAATCAATAAAATGTTAATCAAATGAAACATGAATAAACATAGAATTAAATTTTTTTTTTAACAAAAAGCAACCTACTCGAAAAATGTTTTAGTGACAAGTAAAAGTCTCTGATTACAAATGTGAGAATACGGGGTTCGATTCTCGACGAGATTTAATTTTTCTTAATTTAAAGAATAAGAAATTTTTTGTTCTAAATTTGATGATAAAACTATAATCAATTTTCCATTAATAATTAATAAAAATAGTAAAATATCGATTGATTGGAACTTGAATAAACAAAAAATCAAATTTTAATGAAAGAAAATAATTTATTTGAGAATTGTCTGATCCTGAGATAAAAATCTTTGAAATCCAATGTGATAGTACGGGGTTCGATTCCCAAATAAAGTGAATTCAAAATATTTTTTTTTTATTTTTGCAACAGAATATTATTATTAATTATCAATTATTTATTATTTTTGATATAAAGTTAAGAATACGGTATTTCATTATGATTGTTATTATTACAATGGGAGGCTAGGTAGATAGATATAGTGTAGAGTTTGATGAAGTAATACTTCCTACGTTTTTTATAACCGTCTATCCTTGACATTAACGCTTCTAACACCTATAAGGTATAATATAATATAATGTGTAATATAAATATAAATATAAAATAGAGGAGCGTTTTATTTTTTATGACTAGTTTTTAACTAGTTAGGTATATTTTATGTCACATCATTGACTTTGACATTGACGGATTTTATTTTTAGTTTATCTTTCTATTAATGCTTGAAAATTTTTTCACACACTACTAAAATACAGAAATACCCAAAAAATTAAAGATAATGAAGAAATAAAATTTTTAGTTTTAATTTTACTATTTTTTTCATTATTTAAGGGATCATTTTTAATTTATTTTCTTACAATTTTTTTTAAATAAAGAACGGGTAAACGAAGCTCCTCCAAAAATTGGTAAGTCGCTAACGTACATGATAATATAAAAGTAGTCATTGCAGCAGCTACTGAGATTACTATTTATTAATAAATAACAAAATGATGGACATTTAAAAAAAAAAAAAAAACTGAAAAGTAAAGTTTTTTTCACAGTTTTTAATCCTAAAAAAAAATTTTAAATATTAATTTGGTTGTAGCTAATGCAATATCTTCTACTATGTATGCTGAAAAAGATTAACTGGAATCGAGTCAAAAATTCTTAAATCAAGTATAATTTACTTAAACCAAGAAAAATTTCGGTAATTATTTACAAGTGGAGTCAACCCATGCTGGGCCATATTAAATTTTTTTTTGGCCAAATTTAACCATTTTTTTTTCTTTAGTTGTTCGTTTTTTATGTAATTTTCAAAAAAAATATATCAAAAACATCAAAAAAAGATAAAATAAAAATTTTACCCAAAAACATGAAAGCCAATTTTTCTTCCAACTTTTAAAGGCAAAAAAGCTATCGAAATCTTTATTTTTCTTTTCCTCTGCGCCGTAAAAACAAGCAAAATTTTTTGCATGTAACTGATGCAATGGCTACTACTATGTAGAATATGTGGTTTAAATTTCATCAAGATCGGTTCAGTGGTTTTATTTCGGAGATATCATGAACGTCAACCTGAAAAATATAATTCTGAGATAAACGCGTTAAAAGTTTTTTTAATAATAAATAAAAAAAATAATTAAAAGCTTTTTTAACAATTTAATTTTCTTCCTCTCGAAAATCCACATAAATATTTAACAATATACTTTTAGATATAAGTAATTTGATTTTAAAATATAAAAACTAAATTTTTTTGAAAGTTACAAACCTGAATAACTCCTTAAGGACGTTCCAAGAAAAAAACCGTTTCCTTAAAATTTTTTGAAATTTCGAGTACTTATAATCATAAGTATCCTATATCCGCAGGAATTTTTTTAAATAGTCCTTGCGGCACTAAATTTTGAAGTATTAGCATTTAAAATTTGTATATTTTACATACAAACCCTATGCTGACCGACGTTCAAGCGATAAGTAATTAAGGACAATAGTCTGTAAAATAGAATAACAACTTAAAGTAAGTATAAGTGACTGAGCGTCTAGTTGAACACTTAGCAATGCTCGTGAACAATGGATAATATTCACGATAATGTATTAGAGAGCCATAATCATAAAACGTAAGTCTATGAGTATAATTTTTTTTCTATTAGACTTATGTGTAGAGGCTTGCGTGTATATAATGCGAAAGCATTTCTACCTAGGTTAACTATACATCACAATGAAGTTAATGCATAAATTTTCGTATACTACAGCACTATATCGTATATGACGCACTTTGCTTCGGGTTTTCCTACGCTGACTCAAAAGTCGCATAATACATTAGATTTTAGGAACACCCAACTCTGCAGAGTACGTATTGTTTCCGAAACAATACACCGGACTCACCCCTATTTTTATTTTTATTTTTTGTACTAATACTTACTTCGGTCCTTATAGTTGTAGAAGATACACTCTTCAACCTGCCATCCTTTTGTAAATATACCCTCTAGTCTAATAGTCAACTATGAGGGATAAGAAGGAATATTAATACATCATGTATTATAAATATTAATAATTTTCTAATAAACTTTAGAGTGGTCGAATTTTATAACACATGCAGCTAATTCCTTGAGTTTTAGAAAATATTCAAAGGAAAAGATGAAAACATAAGATAAAGGATGGCCGAATGGCAATTTACAATATAGTATACAAAATAAATTACAAAAATTTTAAAACACAAATTGTCTATAATTAATTTATATAGTAGAAGCTCAGATAATATTAACAAGTTTCGGTATTAGATTAGATTTAAATGATTTAATTAATTTGATTTTATTTAAGTGTTAGATTTAACTGTATTGAAAGAAAGAGAGTGAAACATCAAAACTTTAATAACTTTAATAATTGGACCTGAAAACTCTACAGATTTATCTGATAAAAATCTAAATTGAAAAGGTATTCAAAAATTACTCACTATCAAAAGGAAATGATTACTAAGCTTGACAAGAAATCTTTCCTTAAAATTTTTTTGAAATTTTGAGTACTTATACTCATAAGTATCCTCCATACAGGAATTTTTTTAAATAGTCCTTGCAACAGTAAATTTTAAAATATTAGCATTTAATATTTGTGTATTTTATATACAAACCCTATGCTGACCGACGTTCAAGGGAACGTTTTACTAAATCTCAATCGTACTTTTCTTAGGATTGTTTTAAAAAACTGAGAATCATTAATTGAAGATATATCAAGTATTTTTTATCAAAAATAACATAAACGAGCGGTATTCATTTTTTTTATAAACAATGTTTGAAGTTAGTGACTTTCGATATTTTACTGCGAAGCCGAGGTCAACAAACATGTGATCTGAGGCTTTCTTATTTACTTCCCGAGGAGTGTATACTATTTTTTTCCCCGACGAAGGCGTAAAGTGGAAACTTCGTTAAGCGCAGCGGGGCTAAAGTTGACGCTTTATGCCCGGAGGGGAAAAAAATTTCTTTCTCTGTGTAGAATAATTTTTTACATATATTTTTGTATACAAAGGTTATAATTTTTATATTTATTTGTAGTTGCTGAGGAAGTCCTAGTAAAAGGACGAAAGGTTCAATTAGAATCAACACTTAGTTGGAAATTATTTTCCTGAATTCCTGTGACCAATTTTTAGTTATTAAACGGTTATGTTAAAACAAAATTGTTTTTATACTCATCTGATACGTTTATTTGAGATTAGTTTCGAGTTCCATTAACTACTAAACCAATTTTTGATTGAGAAAACATGTTAATTGACGTACACGTCATATAAAAAGTAAAAAATTGAGAAATTGTAATAAACGATCTTTTCATTTTCATAAATAGCTTGAATTAACTCACGGGCGTATAATAAATGTGTAAATAATTTTATATGTCATCTAATTATATTGAAAAGAATATGAAATATTTAATTTGACATTTTGCTGAACTACCTTTACATTTATGGATAATATTAAATTTAACAACTTATTTTAGTCAACTACATACTGAGTATGATATGATATTCGGAGGAATGTCACCAATATTTGGTACCAAAATGTGGGTCATTCACAATACATGAATTGTTATATTCGATTTCACAGTGTGACCGTGAGGAAAATTAACTTTATCGATATAAAATATTTTTATCAAGGTTAAATTCTTAAATAGATATTTTATTTTATGTATATTATTTCTTTACACCTTTCATGATGTAGACGTTTAATTAAACATTGAATTTTAATGCATGATCATTATTAATCATTATAAATAAAAATTAAGGTTGTGAAAATTTAATTAAAATGGCACGGTGAAAAAAATAAATTCTTGAATAAAGAAAAAAATTCTCTTGAAGCAAAAAAAAAAATATTTATGAAGACAGAAATTATTAAAGACGAAGTCAAATTTTTTTGACCCTCATTTTTTTGTATAAGTCACAAGACTTCAACCATTTGCCAGAATCTCGCGGGCAAAAAATTGTAATTAACGACTGAGATCGAAGCACTTGATTATAATTGTTAAGTTAATCATAATTGGCATTATTAAGGTCAAATAAATAAACAACAATTAATATAATAGAAGCAGAACAGAATGTTGAATTGTAAGTTATAATTATTAGCTCACACTGAAGGGCTTTTAAAAAACATGAATTATTACGGTATTTAATATTAAATGGAGCATTAATGTATAATATAGAAGAAAGTAAGTGGAATGCGTTGCTCAATGTACAACAGTGGGAGCAATAGCAGTACGTTGGTTTAATAAGAAGCTATCTATAGTCCTCTGCATTATGTTACCTCGATACATCCATGAGATGAGATACTATAATATTAATACGTCTCATGAAATATTCGTTGTCGTCTTGCCATTCATCTAGCTCGCATTGCATCCCAGCCCTCCCCTGGCCATCAAGCTTTCGCGGATTCTACATTATACACAAGAAGGGTGGTTGGACCAGCCTTCTATGCCCAGCGCTTGCCTGTGCTACTGATTCTGAGTGCTTCATCCAACAGGGTGTTAACCTACATTTTATGCTACATACTCAACGGCTATTATCTTTTTATTTGACATTTATTATTATTATTAACAAACAAAAAAAATTATTCGTATGAACACAGTCTAAATATTTGTTCAATAATAAATATTTTTAATTAATTTTTACAGAAATCAAAAGAAACTTAAAAATATTCAAAAGTGCACCCCTCATAACGCTAATTTTTTTATAGAAAAAAATCAATTGTATAATTAATTTTTAAAAGAAAAAAAAATAATTGAGTAATTTCTTAGAGTGGAAATATTCGGTGATACAAGCGAAATTTTGCAGCGATAAAATCATCCAAAAATCCTGAATATAAAATTGAGATGAAATGTATGTGGCATCAATTTATTCATGATGTGATTGGTCAAATATATCATAAGCATGAAAATATATGCAAAGTCTATAGTCAAGGCGCGCGCTTGAGCGCGCAAATTCAAATTCTAGTCTGAGTTTAAAAACGATATCGTTCTCAGATATACTTGTGAAAAGAGCTCTAGCTCTTTTATTCAGAGTACGTTGCAGATCAAAGATACTTCACACGTCGTGAAGAACCCGACTAGAAATTTAAAAGTAAAACCAATGGGGTCCACATTGGGATCCCCTGTTGGGGACCCACATTGGGATGTAACGCAAAGACCAATGGGGTCCTCATTGGGCTATCCCTCTTGGGCCCCAATGGGGAAATCCCCATCAAAACCCAATCTAAATTTTGGAAAAAAAATAGTATGATTCGTGAAAAAATTAAAAATAATTTAGGATCAGATACTAATATCATATTTGAAATTATTTACGATTTTAATTTGCATTGAAATAGACTTATCGATTGAAAAAATCCTCGTGGTTGGTTGGGCTAGAACTGGGGTCCTTAGCGTCGTCAGTCCTTCACGTTACCGCTGGTCCAAGCAGGAATACTTAAGAGAGCAATACTCATTTTGTATACATCAACTCAATCGGTTGACTGTGATATACTTTATGTTATAATTATGTTTAGCTTCAAGAATATATTTTTATTTATTTAATTAACTGACTTAAAAATACAATTTTGTAGAGGTTTTCTGTTGAAAATGAAAATTTTTTGGGTAAAAAATTTTTTTTCAAAAATTTGAATTTTTTAAAAATTTTGATTTTTCCTCTATGTGGCATTTAACGCGAATTTGAACGGTTTTCAGAATTTTTTATTTTTATCTACTGGGTGCTTTACCTTACTTAACGGTTAATTTTTATTTTTATTTCTATTTTACTTGCAACAAATATATACAACTAATATAAGTACACAGTAAAAAATTTTCCGTCATCGCGTCAAAAATTCACCGTGTCAAATATTTTAGTGTCAAATATCTAACACTTTTTTATGTCAATTTCACATAATACAATTGTGTAATTAGTTCCCATTTTTTCCAACACAAAAAAAGTGTTATCTTATAAAAAAGTAACATTTCAAAAATGTCATTATAAAATCAACATTTAAGTTGTGTTGATTTTACATAAACATGTGTCAGAAACTGCTCTCTACTTTTTTAGGCGAGATAATCGTCGCCATCTTGTACATTCCACATCTCATGTCATATAAACATCGAAAAAATTTTGTTTTACAAAATTTTTTTTTTGTTAAAAGTATATTTAAAAAAAACTCAAAAATGATTGTTAAATTTAATGTTTTATTGATGGAAAGTGATTTGAGTGTATCAACCGTAAATGTCAATTTAATTTAGTGTAAAATATTTTTAATAAAAATAATTAACTTCCAAAGCCTATATATTTCTTGTTGAACGTTTACTTTCTTCAAAATAAATAACAGTTTTTTAATTAATATAATTATTTTACAATATTGTTTAGATGATATTGAAATTGGTAAAAATATTAAATATTAATTATTAAAAAAAAAAAAAAATAAAAAGAATGCCATTCGGCTACACCCGGAGTGGAAGGTAGATTTAATAGAATTAAATAAATAAAATCTTTAATAATTTTAAATTTTCTAAAAAAAAGGAAAAAAAACTAAAAGACTATTTCCAAACTGTCGTTACACTTTAATCTGCCTTAATTTGCCCAAAGTGTCTACAATAACGGCGATAATAGAAGTAACGTTTCATTAGAAATAAATTAAGTAAGTATACAGTACATGTCTTAAGTAGCAAGTGGCATTACAGGCATTGTATACTTCAAGTAGTAACTTAAACCTGTAAGTAAGTACGCATGTTGTCGGTGCGCGGCGAAAACGTGACGAGAGCCCTAAATTTACCTTACATCCGTCAGTTCTTCCTGTTCTTTCTGTCTGCAAGGACTCAGGAACCATCTTACCCGTGTAATGGCCGTACTAGTACTTTCTTTACTGTATTTAACGTAATTTATAAGTTTCCCGTGATAAAAAAAAAAATATGTAACTCGGAATAAAAAAAAATGTTTGAAAAAACTCGAAAGATTTACTTTAAAGTCATCCGCATTTTAAGAAGGCGGTTGCGCAAAAAAAGGTATTTAGTGTTTAAAAAATTAAGAGGAAATTTTATAAATTATTTATTCAATTTTTAATTTATTTAAAGAAAAAATAAAGGAATAAAAAATTGTTTAATATAATTTGTGTATTTTTTTTTAGTTAATTTTATTTTTGTTTTCAGATCGCGGGAACTTATTAAGGCGGCTATTTTGGACAATGATTTTATGAAAAATCTGGAGTTGACCCAAATAAGAGAAATTGTTGATTGTATGTACCCAGTTAGTTTTCCTGCTGGAGCTATTATTATTCAGGAAGGCGATGTCGGGTCTACTGTTTATGTTATGGAAGGTGAGTTTTATTTTTAATATTTTTATTTATCTTACTATTATATCTATTGTAGAATTTTGTGCTCTGGTGGATATATTTTTAAAGTCCGGCTGAGTTTGTTTGCATTGGTCTTATAGAATTAGAATTTTTAATTTTATTTTTAAGTATATTCTTAAATTATTTATTCAAAAATATCAAAAAAAAAATTTACAAGTAAAAATTATAAAATTTAAGAGAGAATTTTTGTAAATATTATTTTTTTTTAATCTAAAAAATTTTTAAAAATGTCACGTGTGTTCTGAAAAATAATTAAATAAAAAAAAAGCACTCACAAATTTTTTTTTCGAAATTTAAAAAAATTTTGCGGTTCAAATTATGGTTTTTTTTTTTTTTAATCTAAAAAATTTGCTCATTTTATTAATGTTAATTTATGCTCATACATTTTTTTAAATTTAATTATAAATTATCGTTTTCTGAAAAAATTCACTCTAATTTTTGTTTTTAAATATTTTAATAAAAATTCTAAAAATACATAAATTTATAAAAAATAGTTTTCAACTTTCGAATTTAATTTTTTTTTCAATTGTTGAAAATTTTTTAAATAGTAAACTTTGAAATTTATAAAAAGTTTGATTAAAAATTTTTTATTAAAATAAAACAGAAATTTTTAGAAATTTAAAATCACAAATTTGAACACATGAAAAAATACTTAAAGTTCATTTCCGTTTCTAAACTTAGTTATAATTTTAACAGGCGTGAAATTTAATTTTGTTTTGGTGTTTTTCTACCGAAAAAGTCACCAGAGAGCGTAATGGTAGATTCCATACGCTTTTAATAGATAATAACTTTGAAAACATAAGTCAAGGCTTTTAAGTAGCATTGAAAATTACATATTAGGCGTAGAAGAAATTGTAAAAACTGGGAAAATTTCAATGTCATAATTACAAGGACAAAAAATAGTATTTTGTTTAAAAAAAAAATTTTTTTAGTT
This sequence comes from Cotesia vestalis, assembly GCA_000956155.1. Lineage (NCBI taxonomy): Eukaryota > Metazoa > Arthropoda > Insecta > Hymenoptera > Braconidae > Cotesia > Cotesia vestalis. Next base: position 601 of record JZSA01006681.1, on the reverse strand, counting down.
GAAAAATTTTATATTTAAAAATTTTTTACGTTCATTAAAATTCTAACAAAAAATTCAGACAGTTTTTTTATAAATAATTAATACTTTTCATATAAAATTTTCAAAAAATTTATAAATTAAAAAAGAAAAAAGTTGAATATTACAATTTTTGAAAAAATTATATAATCCAAGATTCTACTGAGTATAATTCAAATTATACAGAATATCATCTCGGATTATATCCAGTGTAATTTGGGGCGGTATAAACAGAAAAATTACTTGCTCAAATTGGAGATAACACTGATTATAATACAAAAATAATTTAGTATAATCTGAATTATATTTGATGTTATCTGAAATTTTTTTTTCACCACAGATTACACTGAGTATAATCTGGGAAGATATGCAGTGTAATTTTGTTCTTTCCGTGTAATGCTGGTAAAAACAAAATAATAATAATAATAATAATAATAATAATAATAATAATAATAATAATAATAATAATAATAATAAGCTGTGGTTGCTAATAAATTATTATTATTATTATTATTATTATTATTATTATTATTATTATTATTATTATTATTATTATTATTATTATTATTATTATTATTATTATTAT
>JZSA01006679.1:0-24534 GCA_000956155.1 Cotesia vestalis | reverse complement strand
TTTTTTTTTTTTTTTTTTTTTTTTTTTTTTTAACTATTTAACTTCACTTAAATTTCAAATATTCTCAAAAAGACATACGCTAATACACATATATTCCGCAAAACAATTAAAAAAAAAAACAATACCAATTGTATAGTAATTCTCAATTTAGTTCAACGAAAAAGTTATATAATTTTATAACAAAAGACTTAATTCCCATCATTATTTTTTAGACAATCGTTCGTTCTCTATAATTAGCAAAATTTTAAAATTTCAGTAAATATTTTTAATGACAAACCATTAAAGTTATATTATTTGTTCATTTCAAAACAATTTTAAATTAACAATTCAATTTTTAAACAACAAAACAGACAAAAATTGTATTATTTTATAAAATATAATTTTTTTTTAAAACAATAATTGTAAAGAACAATAAAATAAATTCTTTATTTTCTTCATTTGAAACAGATAAAATAACGATAATATATTCATATCTTTACATACTAATCACGTATTATTATATTAAATTATCAGAATAATTTCACTTACAGATATTTTGACATTCTTTGAATTAATTTTTTTCTTTGAATATATTTGAAATTTTAAAATTAATAACTTGAAAATTTTCTCACGGATATCTTCTTCTTAATTCTTATTTTTTGTCTTAAAATAAATGTATGTGCATATATGAAGAGGTCATGCAAGAATTGAACTGTTAAAACGGGTGTTTTCCCATTTACGAACAGAAAAAAAAAGGGTAAAATAAAAAAAAAAGGCTTGCAAGCCTGTGGGAGAAACTGATACGATGAGAAACAATTTATTCAGTGACTGAACACTGATGCTAATCATTATTCAGCGGACTAGGCTTCCGGGATTTAGTTGATTGCCTCATAAGAATCCGGAAAAATATTTTTATTTTATTTTATTTGGTTATATAAATATTCATTGTTACTGACCTAGTGGAATAGTCTAGCGGTTGTATCGAGATTCATTTTCCCTTTACTTATTTTAGCCTCACATCGTTACTTCCATTATATTATGTCTGGAGTCTATAAATAAAACCATATAAATTTATTTATGGCGTGTGAAAGTTTATTGTGAGGATCAGTTAAACTATTTCCATACTTTATTCTAATTGTTTGAGAAATTTTATTAATAAATATTTATTTTACCTGGAAAGTTTTTTATTAATTGCTTTTTTTGTTAAATTGCATTTAAATTAATTGAAGAGAAATTTTTTTAATTTTTTAGAAGTAAAAAAAATTTTTTGTTTTTATTAATTATTTATTAAATTTATAATTGAATTAATTTTTTTATTTATTGAAAAAAATTTTTATTAAAATTCAAAATTTTATAAATTATGAAAAAAAAAAATTTTATTTTTGTAATACTGAAAAAAAAAATTAACTTGAATTAAGAGAAAAAATCTTAAACCAAGAAAATAATTTTGAAGAGTTTCAGTTTCTTGAATTGAGATAAAAAATTCTTGAATTAAGTAAAATTTACTTAAAACAAGACAAATTTATTTAAGAATTTTTCTACCCAAACCAAGAAAATGAAATTTTTCAAAATTATTTACTTGATTCAAGTAAATTTTGTTTTCTGAGCAGAAAGAAAAAGTTTTTTTTTTTTTTTCAAATTTTTTCCATTTTTTTTTTTCAAAATTATTTTTATATAAACCGAGTAGCTTAAATGGTAGCATGGCCGACATACCTTTAGAAGGTTCTGGGTTCGAATCCTAGTCCGAGTTGTTCAAAATTTTCTTCATAAATATTTTTTTTTTTTTAAATTTGTTTTTTTAATTAAAAATTTAATTTTCTGTGAGTATATTTAACATATTTCAATTATTAATTAAAATACATTAAAAATATACTTTAGATACAAAAAAAATTTTGCTTTATTAAATAATGACTTTTATTAAATTGCACTGTATTTTCTGAACTATTGACTTTTTTAAAAATATAAGCTCATCCTAATATTACACTCATCAAGAGCTTTCATTTGAGTACCCACATGCATTTCTTATATATTTTTCATATATTCATATATATAAATATATAAAATATATGAAAAATTGATGTGGGTACTCAAATGAAAGGTCTTGATGAGTGTACCATCAGGATGAGCTTATATCTTTAAAAATGTCAATATTTCTCGAGATACAAGGTCATTTCTTAATTATATATCTGAAGATAGAGAATTTATGAGTGCAGTCTTAATACTTATCATAATAAATTGACTATCGGTGTGAATGATATGAAATCTTGATAAGGCACAAATTCAAGTCAAGACCTTTGCAATGACACTAAATTTTACTAATAAAACCGATTTTATCATATGACTATCATGGAAACAAAAATTTTCTTACTCTCTTCATTAAATAGAATAATAAAAATGAAAAAAAATTTTTTTTTTTAATATATTTTAATTATAATTAAAATTTATAAAATATATACAAAAATCGACCGAAATTTAAACATTAAAAATTTTTTTTTTTATTGCTATAAATTAGTCATACATTTTTTTTTATTTTTGGGTTAATATCGTTTTCAATTTATGTAAAATATCAATTAATTAATTGGAAAAATTTTATTACTAATTGCAAACATATCAATAATATTAATTAGATAAAAAAAAATTTTTAAAGATGTTTTTTTACAAAAAAAAATTTTAAGTAGTCTAAAATAAAAAATTCTAATTACAACCTGTCACTTCCTTACTCCGTATTGGCTACATAAAAATATTTCAGCAAACAAAATTTATGTTCAAACAATAAATATAGAATACGCATCGTATGCGAAGCATGAATTTTCTTTGTCCTGTTATGTCGTCATGCTAAAAAAATAAATATATATAACTGCAAAAGTACTTCAAGCGTGTTTAAATGTCTTGCGTTCTGTATTCTGTACAGCAATTTTTGCTGAAATAACAGGCTCTCACACTTGACTTGACGTATGGGAAGTAAAAAAAATTTACGACCAAATGCTGAAGATTCAAAATAAAAAAAGTTTTGTTCAATAACAAAGTAGGTGGTCGCTTTGTTCTCGTTAAAAAAGAGCCAGGTGTTTAGTTTTGACAAAAGGTAATTTGAGCATGAGGAATTTTGAGAATAGGACACTTACACTGCAGAAAATGCGCTGTCATATATCTGGTAGCTGGAATTAAAAGTTCAGTTATAAATCATTAGAAAGATATAAAGCAAAGTAAAATTTTTAATTTAAAGAATTATTGTTGATTCATAAATTTTATAATTCATTTTTTTTCTTATTTTTTAAAAAAATTTAATTTTCCTTTATAATATTCACTTAAATTTCATTGTCAAATCTATTTTTACAAAATACCCAATAGATGGCGCCAATTTTATACACCTACTAGAATATACTTGAAAATGGCGTTTTATCTGTTAAAAGCGCGCGTTTTTTTGAAAAATAACATCCAATCAAACAAAAATTAGTATAATAACGTAATAGCGCAAAAGTTTTACGATTTACATACTTTATAATGTAATAAAAAATAATTTTGCAGCATTTCTAGATTTATTAATCTCAATTTAAAATTATATAAAACTTTTAAAATAAAAATACTATTAATTTTAATTTTTTCTTTCAATTCTAAAGAAAATCTTCTTTATTATAAATAAATCTCATTGTAAATTAGCTTTTAGACTGAAATTTTTATTATTTCGAGCGGCTTTTTTACCTTTTAATTAAAAAATATAAAATATGTTTTACAAAAAATCTGATAGATGGCGCCAAGATCTCTATCCTGAAAAATGGCGTTTTTGCTGTCAAAAGCGCGCGCTTTTTAAAAAATAAAATTTTAATAATCAAGAAAAAATAGAATTTTATGTAATATTTACATATTTTTATCATTTTTATCCTTAAATATACAATTAAAACTTGTTAATAATTAAATTTAATACTTTTTGATCCTTTAAATTTCGTGAAATTCATTTTTTTTTATAAAATATCACTACACCAGTAAATTATTCAAGGAAAAAGGATTTAATAATGACTAACAAATATTCCCGGATCTGTTTGGCCTATTGAAATTTTTCTGAGGAAAAACTGGAAGGTGAAACCAGTCGAGCAGAGTGATATTGCTGTTACATTTGTTGTGCAGCATTCAACCGCTGAGTTTTATCGATTATCTCTTATTGTATTGAGTAATCCGAGGTTTATTTTGTCATGTTTCATTTTATTAAGTTTAATACAGATGTACTAATACTTGTAAATCGTAATCGTGTGTGTCATGCGGTTATGAAATAAAATATCAGGTGGGAAATATGAATTGTGGTATACCGTAATAGTAAACTACAAATCATTGTCCAGGAATTTTTTAAATTTGGCTCCAGGGAATTTAGATAATAAATTTAGAAATTGGAATGCGTTAAAAATTTTTAGACTTCATATCTATTTAATTAATTAGTGTACTAATTGTTACTCACTATTGAAGCTCAGAAGATGTTCTAATGAGCAATTAATTTATAAATTTTTATCGCATATGACGAAATTAGTGGAATAAAAAATAAATTAAGACGTGTTTCATAAAAAAAAAAAAAAAAAAACGGTGGAAACTAAAAATATCTTGTGATTTCACTCAGTTCTCATGATAGCATGTAATTTAACAATTTCCACATATCGTTACATTATTATAATTTCAATTGGCTACATCAAACCCGTAGGTGTTATGTTAGTTATAAAAATAAAAGGCCAAGCCTTTCACCAAGGTTACATGTCCCAGTTATTACTGCCCGTTCTCATCTCCTGTGTATATCATATAATATAAGACATAACATACAATAGTACCTTGTATCAGTAATATAATTCAATGATAACTCGACATTTTATTCACATCAAAATCGTATAAAATATAAAAATTATCTTATACTAAAGAAAAATTATTGGCCAATCCGCGTAAAAAATGATCAAAACAGTTAACTATCCTTGCAACTTCCTGTTAATTCCATACTCAAGCTCTCAAAATGGAGCTTATTATGTTTTTGAGCTCTCCGAGCTCAAAAATCTTATACAGATACGATAAAACGCAATTTTTTGAATTTTCAAAACGCAATAACTTTTGAATGAATGAACCGATTTTTACGCAGTTGGCGGCATTCGACGCAGCTTTTAAAGCTCTATAAAGAATCTTTAAGTTTAAATTGATCGCACGAGGAATTTCGGAGTAATTCTAAAATAATACTTTTTCCGGTTTTTTTTCGACGACGGTAACTCACGAACAAATCAACCGATTTAGACCGCGCTGACGGCAATCGACGTTGTTTTTTGATAGTAAGAGCTGACTAGTTTTTGGAATCGATCGATAGAGCAGTTTAAAAGTTATACCAAAAAAACCACATTTCAAAAAATTCTTTTTTTTGGTTTTTTGGAAATTTCTCAAAATCTATTGGTTCAAATTGATCCAATTTGTATTCAAAATCTAAGTTTAGTCAAGCCTCTTCGAACAGGGCCAACCGCGATCAAATCGGTTAAGCCGTTCAAAAGTTATACCAAAAAAACCACATTTAAAAAAAATTTTTTTTTGGTTTTTTGGAAATTTCTCAAAATCTATTGGTTCAAATTGATTCAATTTGTATTCAAAATCTAAGTTTGGTCAAGCCCCTTCGAACGGCACCAACTGCGATCAAATCGCTCAAGCCGTTCAAAAATTATACCAAAAAAACCACATCTTAAAAAAGTTTTTTTTAGTTTTTTGGAAATTTCTCAAAATCTACTCGTTCGAATTGGTCCAAATTGTATTCAAAATCTAAGTTTGGTCAAGCCTTTGTTCAATTGCTTACAATCATTTTCATATACAATGATAATATGTAAATATAAACAGAAAATCGGCCAGAAACTGTTAACAGTTAAAATTATAATACAAAAAAAATTTGATTAAAAATCTAACAAGTAGCGTAATTAGAATGACCAGAAAAATAAACGTGATTGATGGTTTACTGATCCCTGACCTCTTACACGCTTATCAACTTTCGTGTTTCATCTCTCGCCTCTATCTATCTATTACCTATTATATCTTTATGTATAATATATAAAATGCGTATAAATTTTAATCAATGTAAAGGATTAGAAAACTTGTGATTAATATGTTTATTACAAACTTTCTAAGGTCAACACTGTGGTTTATTCATTGCTTATTAAAGTTTATAAGTGTCTTTATGTAATTATTAGTCATTGGTTTGTCTGATCCGCAGAAAACGTTTATTTTTATTCGCCGAATAACGGAAACAAACTTTTACGAGAGCGAAAGTTTTGAGCTGACGCACGAGAAGACTTGGGTTCGATTTCCGTAAATGAATTCAAAGATTTTTAGTAAAAATTTATAAACAAGACATTTTTGTTCAATTTTTGTTGGAATTAGCCGTTGAAAAAATTCAACGCGACGGCACAGGGTTCGATTCCCGGCGCCGGAAAATTAAAACAAAGTATTGAAAGCTTTTTTTTTTTTTTTTTAATTTTTCTTTAAAACAATTTTATTGAAATAAAATAAAAGGGAAAGTTTAATAAATTTTAGTAAAGGCGTGTCGCATATAAGTAGGAATTTTTTATTTTTAAAAGAAAGTACTTGTCGGCGATGCGATGCAATGAATGTTAAGTACAGTAAATTAAACCAGACAAGTCGGATGTTTAATAAACCGTGAATTAATGATAATAATGATAATAAACAAGATCTAATGACCGGAGATGGACTTTATAAATATAACTTACGAGTCCTACGCACATTTACTTCTCGTGTACAATATTTATCAATATATACGAGTGAAATGGAAGACAAAGGCTTAAATGTATGGTTAAAGTGTGTATTGCGAAATTTCCTGTATGTTTTTACGGCTTTGACGCGTCATCAGGAAATTTATAATAAGAATTGTTTGCTTTGGATCTGAATAAGTGGAATTTAATGCTTTTGAGGTTTACGAATTGCGATGATGATGATGATGATTGAGTTGAATTAAATGTGACTAATTGATTGCGGTTCTTTTGTTGCAGAGGGAAAAGTTGAGGTTTCTAGAGATGGAAAGTATCTTAGCACACTGGCTCCTGTTAAAGTGTTGGGTGAATTGGCTATTCTTTATAATTGCAAGAGGACAGCTACTATTACTGCTGCTACTGACTGTCAATTATGGGCCATTGATCGACAATGCTTCCAGACTATTATGATGAGAACTGGATTGTCGAGACAGGCTGAATATACTGATTTCTTAAAAAGGTAATTTTTTTTTTTTTTTTTTTTTTGTTAAATTGCACTGTAATCTCTTAACTATTAACGTTTTTAAAGATATAAGCTCATCCCGATGTTACAAAAAAAATTTTTTTTTCTATTTTGTCTTAAAATTCTTTTTTTTTTTTTTTTTTTAATTACAAAATACTTGAAATAGTAATTTTTTATATTAATAACAATTTTTTGTATTAAAATAAGTATCATAAAATTTAACATTCAATTTTTTACAAATAATTAATTAATTTTTTTTTCAGCGACTAAAAAAATGTAAAATTCGCAAAACTTGAAAAAAAAAAATTACTATTTTAAATTTTTATAAAAAAAAAAAATTTTTTTTTCTATTTTGTCTTAAAATTCATTTTTTTTTTTTTTTTTTAATTACAAAATACTTGAAATAGTAATTTTTTATATTAATAACAATTTTTTGTATTAAAATAAGTATCATAAAATTTAACATTCAATTTTTTACAAATAATTAATTAATTTTTTTTTCAGCGACTAAAAAAATGTAAAATTCGCAAAACTTGAAAAAAAAAAATTACTATTTTAAATTTTTATAAAAAAAAAAAATTTTTTTTTCTATTTTGTCTTAAAATTCATTTTTTTTTTTTTTTTTTAATTACAAAATACTTGAAATAGTAATTTTTTATATTAATAACAATTTTTTGTATTAAAATAAAAAAATTTTTTTTTCTCTTATTTAAAAAAGAAATAATTTTTTTTCTTATTTAAAAAAAAAAATAATTTTTTTCAATAAAAAAAAATTTTTTTTTTCTTATTTAAAAAAAAATAATTTTTTTTCTTATTTAAAATTCATAATTTAATTAAAAATTAAAAACAAAAAAAAATAAATTATCATAAAATTATGATTTTAATAATTAAAATGATTAATAAAATAAAAAAAATTTTTTTCTTTCTGTTCCAGTGTACCTATCTTCAAAAACTTACCCGAAGAAACATTAATCAAAATCTCCGACGTCTTAGAAGAGGTAAAAAATAAAAACTTTCCTATAAATTTATGTATATAGTTACCGAGCTATCTTGACATTGAATTTAAAAATAAAACTATTAAGACTACTAATTAATATAAATTTCCAGACATTTTATAATAACGGTGATTACATAATACGGCAAGGAGCTCGAGGCGACACTTTCTTCATAATAAGTCGCGGTCAGGTGCGCGTGACAATAAAACAACCGGATACAACTAATGAAAAGTACATCAGGACACTTGGCAAAGGCGATTTCTTCGGGGAAAAGGCATTACAAGGGTACTTACTACAATTAATTACTAGGCATAAGATTTTTCCCGAAAAAAAGTTGTTGAAAATTTAATTTTTTACAAGAAATTAAAGATTAAAATTTTTGCTAATTACAAAATTCTTTAAAAAGTTTAAAAAAAAAATAAGACACATTTTTTTTTTTATAAAATTAAATTTTGAACAACTTTTACCTGAATAATTTTTTTTACGACCAATATTTCCGCCGCAATGTCAAAAATGCGACACTATTAATTATTAATTGTCAAAACTAATATTAATTTATTAGCTTAAAATTTAATAATTAACATAAACATAAAATTAATTACAGAGATGATTTGAGAACCGCCAACATAGTAGCTGATGATCCAGACGGTGTCAGTTGTCTCGTAATAGACCGAGAGACGTTCAATCAATTAATATCCTCGCTGGATGAAATTAGAACGCGCTACAAAGATGAATTAGTTGAGCGCAGAAGGTAAACTTCTTTTTTCTTTTTTATAATTTTCAAATAAATTCATTTAAATAAATGCCATGATATATCAATTACCAATAATTATAATCAATAGATACAATGTTTAACATTAAAGTATAGATTATTATAATAATATAATAAACAATAAAACTATTCTTTCACGCTTACAAAAATAGAAGGATCGGAGAGTAATTCTTCTTAAAGTAAGTCACGATCTATGTTGTAATATCAAGATAAATAGATTCAATGAAATGTCATCAAGTGAATCTTTTGATTATTATTATTATTATTATTATTATTATTATTATTATTATTATTATTATTATTATTATTATTATTATTATTATTATTATTAAAAATGAATTTTTTTTTTTTTTAGAATAAACGAAGAATTCCGTGACTTACGTCTGGGAGATCTCCATTCACTAGCAACCTTAGGAGTTGGTGGATTTGGTCGAGTAGAATTAGTCCAAATAAAAGGTGATGGTAGCCGTTCGTTTGCCCTAAAGCAAATGAAGAAATCACAAATTGTAGAGACTCGTCAGCAGCAGCATATAATGTCCGAAAAACGAATTATGGGTGAAGCCGATTCGGACTTTATCGTAAAACTGTTCAAGACATTTAAAGACCGCAAGTATCTGTATATGCTAATGGAAGCCTGTCTTGGTGGAGAATTGTGGACCATCTTACGTGACAAAGGACACTTTGATGATGGCACTACTAGATTCTACACCGGATGTGTTGTTGAAGCTTTTGATTACTTGCACTCCCGAAATATCATCTATCGCGATTTAAAGCCGGAAAACTTATTGCTAGATAGTCATGGGTAATTTTCTTTTATTTTTTTTATTGATTACAATTTATATTATTTTTTTTTTATTAATTTTAATTTTTTTTCTTTACAATATTAATTTTTATTTTCTTCTAATAATTTTTTTTAATGAAAATTTTTTAACGTCAGCTAACTAAATTTTTATTTTTTCCTTTGCAGTTATGTTAAATTAGTAGACTTTGGTTTCGCAAAACGTCTGGACCACGGAAAAAAAACTTGGACATTCTGCGGCACGCCAGAGTATGTTGCGCCAGAAGTCATTTTAAACAGAGGTCACGATATTAGTGCCGATTATTGGTCACTGGGTGTTTTAATGTTTGAATTATTAACCGGTACACCTCCATTTACTGGCGCAGACCCCATGAAAACATACAATATTATTTTAAAGGGAATTGACGCTATAGGATTTCCAAGAACTATCACCAGAAATGCTACTAATTTAATTAAAAAACTCTGCCGCGATAATCCTGCGGAACGCTTGGGATATCAAAAAGGCGGAATTAGTGAAATTCAAAAACACAAGTAAGTTTCATTAATAATTTTTTTTTTCTGTCTATTAGCATGTCAAAAAAATTTTTAATAATTTTTTTTGGCAGACTTAAAGTCAAAATTTTTTATGCAATTTCAATTTATAAATTAAAAAATTTTTAACTTTTAAAAATTTTTAAATAAAATTTTTTTTTTTTCAAACAATCAAAAGCAAATTATTTTTAATTTCATTAAATTTATAACAATTTAAAAAATAAAAATTTTTTTTTTCTGATTTAAAAATTTAAAATTAATTTTTTTTTCTTTTTTTTTTTGCAATGCAAAAAAAATTAATTTAGTATTTAAAATTAATTCAAAAAATTATTTTCGTAGATGGTTCGATGGTTTTAACTGGGAAGGTCTGAGAGCAAGGACACTGGAGCCTCCAATAATGCCCCGGGTACAAAACGCCACTGACACGGCAAACTTCGACGAATACCCTCCAGACTCAGACCCTCCACCTCCAGATGACGTCTCTGGCTGGGACAATGATTTTTAATTGTTATCGTTTTATTTTAAATAATTAATTAATAATTATTATCAGAGCGGCAAAAAACCAGCATCAAAAAATTTTTTTTTTTACATTAAAGTAATTAAAAAAAATTTTTTATCAATTACATTAAAATTTTTTTTAAACAATTCGTTTTAAGTCGCTCTATTGTTATTTTTATTATAATTATTATTATTGTCTGTAATTGCAAGTCTTCCAAATCAAAATAATTATTCCAATTGTTTTAATTATTTTTCCTGAATTTTGTTATTAAAATTTAATAATAATAATAATTATTATAAATAATAATTTGTATAGTTACCAGTAAATTTAAAAAAATTGAAAAAATTTAATAGGAAACTTAAAAAAAAAACTAGATAATTATAAAATAGATAGAAAAAAAAATAAAATAAGGGCCTGTGATAATTAAAAATGAAATTAGGCCTCTAGGGATTTATTATTGTGCATATTAAATTTTTATTAATCGATTAATTAGATGAATTTATTTAATTAATTAATAAATGAATGTCTGAGGAGTGAATGGAATAAATTTTTTTTTTTTAATTGAAATTTTAATTGTTTTCAATTCTGTTTAATTAATTGTGCCAGTGTGTCACGTGCCATTGTAATTAAATCAAAATCGAGTGTCAATTTTATCAAACATTTTTTTTTTCTGGTAAATAAATTCTTGCCGATAATATTTCATGAAATACACTCGCTTAAAAAAAAAAAAGTTTTAAATTTTAAAGGCAAATATTATTTAATTTTATTAAATTTATTATATATATTTTTTTTATTATATAAAGTATTTGTATTTTTCATTGATTTATTGTAAAGAATATATTAACTTTTTAAATATTGTAAATAAACATATTAAATTGTATTTAATGAGTGTAATGCTCTAATTCATTAATAAAAATCAACAAAATATAAATTAATAATTTTTTGAAATTTTTTTAACTTAATAAAAAAAATTTTTTTTTTTAAACTGAGTTCAATTTAAAAAAAATTTTTTTTTTTGGTAAATTTAATTATTAAAAAAAAAAAAAAATCAAAAAATTAAAAACGTCGGTTAACTTCAGTATCAAAATTGTCAGCTGATTTTACTCATCATACTTCGCAAATGTTTTAATTTTTTTTTTCCAAATAAATTATAGAAAAAAAAATTATTAAAAAAATTGACTTGTAGAAATTTTTATAAATTAAAAATGCAATTTTTTTTTAATTATTTTTTTGTTAAAGAAAATTAAAAAATTGTCAAGTCACAGCTAACTTTATTGTCAGGAAATTATGAAAATTAATGCAGCAGATATTTGATAATTTTTAGAATTTTTGTAACTAATAAACGTCAACAAAAAAAATTGACATGCAGAAATTAAAAAAAAAAAATGCAATTTTTTAGAAGTAATTTTTTTTAAAAAAATTTATTTGTTAAAAAAAAAAATAAAGTGAAAATTTTTCATTTTTTTTTATTAATTAAATTACAATTAAAAAGATATTTATAAAAAATTGTACTTACAGTTTTTCAAGTTTTTTACACGTGACATTTTTTTTTTTAATTTTTTAATTGAAATTTCTTCAAAAAAAAATTTATCAAAATTTTGAAATGTCGGCTAACCTCATTTTCATAATTTTCATGAAACTGAAGTTAGCAGACGTCTAAAAATTTTTGATTTCTTTTATTAATTAAATTACAACTAAAAAGATATTTATAAAAAATTGTACTTACTGTTTTTCAAGCTTTTTACACGTGACATTTTTTTTTTAATTTTTTCAAAAAAAAAATTTCTAAAAATTTAGAAATGTCGGCTAACTTCATTTAAGTTAGCTGTCACTTGACAAATGTTAAATTAAATTTAACAATAAAATTAATTAAAAAAAATTGCATTTATAATTTTTTTAAATTTCTAAATATCAATTTTTTTCTTATTTTTTTGCCTTAATTTATTTGTTAATAAAATTTCTAAAAATAATTAAATATCTGCTAAATAAATTTTCATTAAATTTTCAACGACACTGAAGTTGACAGATATTAAAAATTTTTTTAGAATCTTATAGCAATTTAATTATTATAAAAAAAATAAAATTAAAAAGTTATGAAAATGAAGTTAGCCGACATTTCAAAATTTTTAGAAATTTTTTTTTGAAAAAATTTCACTTAAAAAATTAAAAAAAAAAAATATAATGTTGAATAGAGGAAAAATTTAAGCTATATTAATAGAATCTTTTAAAGTCATAAAGTCTGAATAAATTAAAAAACATAACAACGAAAAATTTTACGCGAAAATCAATGAACAGACGAACACTCATTTAGCCGAAAAATGTAAATATATAATTATTTAGATGAGTAATTTTCGGCAGAATCATTATTCGGATGGATGAATATTCGGATAAATCTTTTTCGAAATTAAATTAATTTTAACTCTTGAAAAAAAAAATAGAAAATTAAAAACTATTACCGCACCGGAAGTGCAAGGTCAACACAATAACTCTTTTAAAAATTTTCTTTGTGTTTGCACCAGTTACCAAACTGTCAGCCCCTCTCCTAGCGCCGCGCAATTCTTAGTACTGACACCCGAAGCGCAGTATCGCAGTATCAGCCACCGGCGCGCATTGCTTCGCACGCCTGCTTGTAGTCAGGCTATTTTCTTTCTCCTCTGTTCCTGTGGCGGGATTCCACTTGTTGCCGCCGTGCATTTTGTCACTAAAAAAGCCGGTAACTAATAAACATAAAAATAAATAAATAATAATTGATAAATAAAATATAAAATATTTATTATTCATTTCAGTATTTTTTTGTACGTGATCCAGTGACAACAGTGCTAGTGCTTAAATATCCAGTCTCAGGATCCATGTAAGTTTTTTGTCTCGTGTCTACGTGCCGATTTTCTTTTCTTTCTTCAGTATTAGCTTAAGTGTGGACATATATAGTAAAGTGATTAGAAAAATATTTCATTTATTCTAGAAGCTTCAGTTTAGTCTGTATTTATTAATTTTTAATTTATTTTTATTTTAGTAGTGCTGTGTAATATAAGTATAAGAAAAAGAAATTTAAGACTGCGTCATTGTTGAGTTTTTAGAGATTAAGTTTCTCAAGTGGGAGAGGAAGAAAAAAATTCTTTGTGTTTTTTAATTTCGTATAATTTATCGCAATCTACCATTTTGTTCTTTTTAACCGGCGTTCAATTTATAACACTAAAGTAAGCCGACGTTTTTAATTTTTTTAATTATTAAATTTGAAAAAAAAAATTTTTTTTTATTGCACTTTAAGTTTTTTACAATGAAAATTTTTTTTTGTAATAATTTAGTCTTTAAAAAAATTCATCCAAATTTTTAAATGTCGGCTAATTTTATTTTCATGTTCAATTTTATAATACAAAAATTAGCCGACGATTTTTAATTTTTTTATGTTATTTTAATTATTAAATTAGAACTAAAAAATATTTTTAAAAAATTCCACGCATTGTTTTTTTAGTTTTTTACAATTGAAATTTTTTGTAATCATTTTTTCAGTAAAAAAAAAAATTATCAAAATTTTTAAATGTCGGCTAACTTAATTTTCATTTGAATTTTTGGAATTTAATTATACACGTGTTTATTTTTTATTAATTTTTGACTTTTTTTTGTCAATTAAATTAAAACAAAAAAAAAAGTACAAGTATATTTAAAAGAAAAAAAGTATACAAATTTTAAACTGTTGGCTAATTTAATTTTTATGTAGATTTTTGAGAAATTAGTTTTTTTTTTATTTTTAATTTAAAGTTTGAATGTTACAATTTTTTAATTTTCTCAGATCTAAGGCAAAGTACCCAGTAGTTGAACAGATTTCAAAGTAAAAGGTATTCATCTTTACTTTTTACTAAATAAAAATAAATTTTTAATTTCAAAGAGATAATCCTCGTGAAAATATATCAATACATGCACAATTAAAAAAAAATCTGATTACAATAAATTGATTAAAATTAAAATTTTTTTTTTTGTAAAAATTTTAATAATTTTCTTGTAAAAAGTTTAATAATTTTCTTGTAAAAAATTTAATATTTTTTTTTGCAAAAATTTTAATAATTTTCTTGTAAAAAATTTAACAATTTCTTTGTAAAAATTTTAACAATTTTTTTGTAAAAAATTTCTAACTAATTATTTGTAAAAATTTTAACAATTTTTTTGTAAAAAATTTCTAACTAATTATAATTTTCAGAAAAAAAAGAAAAAATGGCTGATCCAGGATGTGGAAGAGGCGGAGCAGGGCGAGGAGCAGCCTTGTTGGCCTTATTAAAAAAAGCACCCGAACCCGAAGTAGGTGAATCATCACCAACTCCTCCAGCGGCTGAAATTCCACAACCACACCAACCTGAGCCCCGAGCCGCAGAACCATCAAAAGGCCGAGGCCGTGCTTCTCTGATGGACATCGCGCGTCAAATGTCAGCCCCTGGAGAAGCTCCATCGACTTCTCTTTCGACACCACTTTCAGTGTCAACATCAGCGCCTCTGGCAGGTCGTGGTGCTGGTCGCGCCACTTTGCTCAGTCTGGCTCAAAAGTTGAGCCCACCCGGAGAACCCAGCAAACCTCCGCCAGCTGCTGCTCGTTCTGGACCCAGGTCAGTTGGACCTGGTGGAGATGCACAAATCGAAGCCTCTGTTGCTGGTCTTAGCTTGGATTCCAGCAGCTCTCGTGGACCTATTATCCGCCAAGGGTCCGATGGAACGCCGTAAGATTTTTATTTTTTATTTTAAAATAAAAATTTTCTTGTAATTTATTTCTATTTTTTTTTATTTAGTATTGACATCATGTCCAATTACATCAACATTAAAATTGACCCCAGCAAGGGTATTCATCGATATGAGTGTAAATTTCAGCCAGAAACCGATTCTCCTCGCCTGCGTAATGCAATGTTGAATCAACATTTGAGCTTTTTGGGAAATACTAAAGTTTTTGATGGCGTTATTTTGTTTTTACCTCACAAGCTTGAGCAGGAAGTAAGTTTATATTTTTTATCTTGGCTTTTCTGTAAAAAAAAAAAATTTATTTATTTATTTATTTATTTATGATCAACCAAACTCAACAGTCGTGTTCATTAACAGGATTAATAATTTTTACAAAGTAATTATTCTTAAAATTATTTTCGTGGTGACAAGATTAAAAAAAAAAAAAAAAATTAAACAACACATTCGGATTGCATCAATCTTCTATAACTACTCGAGTAGGTAAACATAAAAAAATAAAAGTAACAAATTTTTGAGAAAAAAAATTTAACCAGTTGTAGACATAATTTTACGCCATTTCGCAATTAAATTAGCTAGCGATGCAGTTATATACCCAGTAGGGCAGCCCAGAGGGTCAAGAGATTATTAAGGTAAAAGACCCAGTTATTGACACTTAGAATTTTATTTTAATTTGAAAAAAAAAAATATTTTTTAATTATAAATTTTAAGATAGTTAATTTTTTGAGAAGATTTTAAATTTTTAATTAGAATAAAAGTGCAAGTGTCGAACAATTAGGCCAGTGTTAATAACTGGGTCTTTTACCTTATGTTTACACAGAAAAAAGTAAACTAATAAATATTAGTCGATTTTAATAATTACACAAATATGTAATATTTATCATTTAAATGCTTCAATTTATTCTTTACACAGAAGAAAATACTTTTTCTAACATTAATTAAAATTTAATCACAAATCTATTGGTAATTAAAAAAAAAAAATAACTTTTCAGAGAACAGTACTGGAATCAGTTCGCAGAGACGGTACAAAAGTAACCGTGACAATAATCTACCAACGCCAGCAACGTGCAGATTGCGTAGAGAGCATCCAGTTCTTCAACATCCTTCTGAACAGAATCCTGCGAATGCTGAACATGATCTGTATAAACCGCAACTACTTCAACCCCCGAGCAGCTCACAAAATCGAGCAGCACCGAATGGAGCTTTGGCCGGGATACGTAACCGCGATCGAAGAAATGGAAGGAGGATTAAAATTGAACATTGACGCGTCGCACCGAGTAATGAGAACTGACACAGTCCGGGACTTCATCCAGGACATCTACAAGACGACTCAAGACCGTGGAAATTTCAAAGAAACTATTTTTAAGGAGATTTGCGGGATGACAATTCTCACGCGCTACAACAACGCGACTTACCGCATCGACGACATCCTCTGGGACAAGAATCCCACTCTGCAGTTTGATTACAAGGGAACGCCCACGACCATCGCGGACTACTTCAAGTCCCACTGGAATATTGAGATCAAGGATCTCCAGCAGCCGCTGATTCTCCATCGTGCTAAGAAGAAGGTCTCCCAGGGCGGAACTCGTGAAGAAGAGGTTCTCTTGGTTCCAGAAATTTGCTACTTAACTGGGCTGACTGACAAAGTCAGGAGCAACTTCAGGATCATGAAGGACCTGGCCCAGGTCACCCAGGTCCAGCCGACTGAACGTCGCGGAGTTATTCGCAAGTTCATCCAGACTGTCAATGACGAGCCGGCTGCCAAGCAGCTGCTTCTCGACTGGGGACTCTGTTTGTCTGATGATATTGTGAGGCTCAAGGGACGTGTCTTGCCTCCGGAGAAAATCTACTTTGGAAACTCCAAGGAGTTCACTGTCAGCGAGAAAGCCGACTGGAGCTCCATGGCCACTCGCAATCAGGTTCTCTCTCCAGCGAGTCTTCAGAAATTCTGCATTGTTTATGTTCAGAGGGATGAACGGGTCATCAATGAATTTGCTAAGATTCTTAAGAATGTCTGCGGGACCATGGCTATCAAGTGTGGAGAACCTATTAAAATTCCCCTTAGGAATGATTCTGCTCAGAGCTACATCACTGAGATTAGGAAGATGATTAATCCTTCTTTGGATATGGTTATTGCTGTCACTCCGACTAACAGGTAAGGATTTAATTGTTTTTTTTTTTTTTTTTTTTGAAAAAAAAAATTTTTTTTTTTAAATAATATATTTTTTTTTTTAATTTTTTATTTAAATTATTTTATTAGCTGTAAAAATAAAAACATGCTTTAATTAAAAATTATAAATAATTTTAAAAGAAAAATTATTTTTTTTAAATAATATATTTTTTTTTTATTTCTTATTTAAATTATTTTATTAGCTGTAAAAATAAAAACATGCTTTAATTAAAAATTATAAATAATTTTAAAAGAAAAATTATTTTTTTTAAATAATATATTTTTTTTTTATTTCTTATTTAAATTATTTTATTAGCTGTAAAAATAAAAACATGCTTTAATTAAAAATTATAAATAATTTTAAAAGAAAAATTATTTTTTTTTTAAATAATATATTTTATTTAATTATTTAGATTACAATTTTTTATTTTAATTATTATTTGAATAAATAAAAATACGCTTTAATTATAAATTAGAAATAATTTACAAAAAAATTGATAAAAAAAAAATATATTTTTTTTAAACAATAATTTGATTTTAAAATTTTTATATAAATTTATGAAGAAATCATTTAAAATTTTTTTTCTATAAAAAATTAAATTTTTGATAAATAGTTTAATCAAGTTAAATTTATTTAAATTATTAAACTTTTCATTTGAATATTCTCAAATTAATAAAATAAGTTTAAGCATGATTTAAATTTAATTTAAATTTCAATTTAAATTAAAAAAAAATTTCTAAGTTTTATTAATTTGAATATTTTTAACAAAATTAATGTTTTAAAAGTCTTCAATTTAATATTTAAGGATTAAAATCTCTATTTAAATTACCAATTAAAAATATTAATAATTATCCTTTTAAAAATTAAATATTAATAAAAAAAAATTTTTTAGAAACGATCGTTACGCTGCAATCAAGAAGCTCTGTTGCGTAGAATCTCCAGTAAAATCCCAAGTGATAGTAACCAAGACGATCTCGCAGGACAACAAAATAAAGAGTGTCACCGAGAAGATTGCTTTGCAAATGAATTGCAAATTAGGAGGGGCTTTATGGGCACTCAAGATCCCAATGAACGACATCATGGTGGTGGGAATCGATGTCTACCACCCAGCATCTGGAGCTGCTTCCAAAGCAAGTGTCGCCGGTTTCGTGGCGAGTTTGAACCAGAACTTGACTCAGTGGTACAGCAAGGCGTACTTCCAGCGTCCGGGTCAAGAATACGTCGATGTTTTACGCGCATGCTTTGTTTCCGCGCTTACTGCTTATCGAAAGGCCCGAGGAGAGTACCCGAACAGAATCGTCGTTTATCGAGATGGAGTCGGTGATGGCCAGCTCAGCACTGTCGCTGGATACGAGGTTGAGCAGTTGAGCAAGACTTTTGCTATGGTTGATGCTTCTTACTCGCCGAAATTGACGGTGGTTATCGTTCAAAAAAGAATCAACACTCGTGTTATGGCTTTGGTAATTTTTTTTTTTTATATTTGTCTTAAAATTCGGTAATTGACACTTGCAATTTTATTTTAATTAATTATTTAAAAAAATTATTTATAAAAAAAAAAAAAGTCAACTCTAAAAAATAATTTGTGAGTTATTAATTTTAAAATAATTATTTATAGAAAGAACATTTTATTTTTTTAATTCCACCCAAACAAAGTTATTTTTTCCGGCCAGGCAATTTTTCCCTCTATTTTAATTAATTATCCTAATAAAATTCCAGAGAGGCCAAAGACTGGACAACCCACCTCCGGGTACCATCGTAGATTCAGAAGTGACCCGCCGCAACTGGTACGATTTCTTCTTGGTCCCTCAGACAGCCCGTCAAGGTACAGTGACTCCGACTCACTACGTTGTCCTCCGCGACGACGCTGAGTTCAAGACTGACTACATTCAGCGACTGACCTACAAGATGTGTCACTTGTACTACAACTGGCCAGGAACTATCAGAGTTCCTGCTCCTTGCCAGTACGCTCACAAACTGGCTAATCTTGTAGGTCAGAGTATCGGCTCTGAGCCCAGTGAGTGCTTAGCTGAGTCGCTTTATTACCTGTAATTGCTCCAAAAATTCCAAAAATGGTACCAAAAAAAATTATTTAGTGCTATTTACTTGTAAGTAAATTATTTTTGGTTTAATTTAATAAGTTAAAATTACAATTAATGCGTTTGGAAACATTAAAGCTCATTAAAAAAATAAAAAAATTTTTTTTTTATTAAAATTAAAAAATTTTCAATTTTTTTTTTTAATAAAATTAAAAAATTGACAATTTTTTTTTTATTAAAATTTAAACATTTTTCCAAATGTAATTAATTGTAAAATTTAAAGCTCACTTTTAAAAAATTAGAGCTTTATTTTTTCATTTTTTATTTTTTTTTATACTTGGAGATTGAACGTTAATTTTTTTTTTTTTTTTTAAGTATTTAAATTATTTTTTATTTTAATACTACTATTAATTAACAATTAGTTACCAGAAAAAAAAGTAGAAAAATTTTTATACTTTGAATACAAAGAACTTAACTTTTATTGTTGCGAGTGAAAAACAAGTCTAGTGTAATAAGTTGTTATAAAAAAATTATTCGCAAAGTTAATAATGTTTCTTTTTATAAAAATTATATAATTTATTAAAAGCCGTTGATTAAACGGCAGAGTATTTATTCGGTACCTATCAGCTGGGTACTGATCAAGTATTACAAATATTACACAAGTTATTAAGTTAATTTGTTATATTTATTTGATAATTATAGTGCCATTGTGTAAACCAATAAATACTAAGTTCTTTTCAAAGAATATTTCTAATTATTTTAAATCAGGTTTAATTTGAGACAGAGGATTAAAAAAAAAAATTTAATTACTGAAGATCATAGAAAAAAAGTCTTTAATTTTTTTGAAAAGCTCTTTTATATTATTAATTAATAGTGTTGTAATAAATATATTTCATAAGAAATATTTAAAGAATTTCAATCATTGAAATTTAATAAATTTTATTTGATAAAACTTCTAACTGCGATTTAAATTTATAAAATTTATGAATCCTCAGTAAAGGCTTAACTTGAATAAAAAAAAAAATTAGGAGAGTAAAAAATAATTTTTTTTTTTATGAATTAATAAAAAAAAAGTAGCACTTTATCGATTTGTTGTCGAGATTTAATAATTAAAACATTTTTTTCTCGATTTATATTTCTATGGTAAATAATGATTTGAAAATAGTATTAACCTTCCGACAATAGTAAATACCTGTTTTTTTTTTTTTAAGTTTATTTATTATTAGAAACAGTCTTACATTTTTTTGAAAGTCGAAATAAATTGAATAAAAAAAAACTTAGTCTAATTTCGATTTTTTTAGTGAACATGAGCCGGTGTTATCAGCACTAGTTTCCTGATACACGGAAAAAAACAAAATTACACTGCATATTCTTCCATATTATACTCAGTGTAATCTGTGGTAAAAAAAATTTCAGATAATATCAAATATAATCCAGATTATACTAAATTTTTCATTTTGCAAAATAAGATTTTTGTTAATTTATGTATTTTTTTTTCATCTATAGTAGGTAAGGCAAGAATTGGTGGTAATTTTCAATTCTAATCATTATCTTTCGTCGATTTATCTTTTATTCCAGTGTTAGGAAATTTTCGAATACCAAAGAAAATTTTCAATTCAACAAAACAAATAAATAGTTTAAAAAACTCAAAAAAAAAATTTTTTATAAATAAACAAAACTAAAAAGTAAAAAATAAATAATAGTTTAAAAAAACTAAAAAACACGCTTTTTATAGAAAACCGAACTAAAAAAATAGAAAATAAGTTTTAATAAATTTAAATTAAGAATCGTGTTAAAAATTTCAATAAATACAAATTAATAATAGTGTAAATAAAAAAAAAATATTTTTTTAAAAAAAAAAAGCGTGGGGTGATTTTTAAGATATTGCAAAAATGATAATCACTCTACTCATGTCTGTCAATAAAAAAATTTATATCTATTGACCCATGCACCCCAAGCTTTTTTTAAAATAAAAATTTTTTTTTATTTACACTATTATTAATTTGTATTTATTGAAATTTTTAACACGATTCTTAATTTAAATTTATTAAAACTTATTTTCTATTTTTTTAGTTCGGTTTTCTATAAAAAGCGTGTTTTTTATTTTTTGAAACTATTATTTATTATTTAAACTATAATTAATTTACATTTATCAAAATTTTTAACACTAATCTTAATAAAAATTTATTTTCTATTTTTTAGTTTGATTTTCCATAAAAAGTGTGTTTTTTATTTTTTTTATCTGTGTCTAAATTTCACTCTGGTTTAAAAAATTTTTTAACAGGATTTTTAACTGGCGTAATTTTATCAACAGCCTGTTCAATTCCAGTAAGAACCATGTTCATTTTATGATGATTTACGATCTTAGTTTTACCCATTACCAAGTAAGTCATTTGATCTTCATACATTGAAAAAAACTCAGTCTCGGACAGAATAACCCTGGACTTAGCAACGTCCAATGAAGCAACGATAAAAAAATTACTAAGACTTCCTAGGACTTTAGTTCCTTCCTCGCATGAGCTAGTATCTCGTGTTTTCTCGTAAAAAAACTGCATGCCTTGAAACCCTTTTTCAATTTCAATCTTGAACCCGTCTGATTTTCCAGAATAATCTCTCAGTTTATCTTCCTTCGCTTTGATCGTCGCGAAGCACTTTCCGTGAATAGTAATTTCCGACTTAGAGATCAACTGTTCGCCTAGCTCAAGGTTTTTCACCCACAAAACGTTGAACCGGTTCGCGATCTCCCACCAAGATCCGTAGGTAACTTCTGTAGTTCGGGGATCCGTCACCAGTTGCTTGACGCCATTTTGATCAAAGACGATCTCAAATGGCCGACCCAGTTCGTTGTTCTCTCCCATGTCCTGAATGTACTTGGGGTTCTCCGGTTTCGTCGTGCCGTCGGGGACTTCCGTGTAGGTTCTTAATTGACAATTTTTCACTGCACAAATAATACTCGTCATCGAGGAGTTTTGGCACCTTAAAATTGTCACTACGTTTCCGTGCCCGATGGTTCCATTCTCGTAAGTTCTTTCCCAGCTCTTGGTGAACTTGAACTGGTACTCTGGCATATAGTAGATGCTTGGGTCGTTAACTGCATACTGGGCGGCTAAAAAAAAATTAGATGTAAAAACCGCGAGGTTTTTATTTTTAAGGAGGTCCTTTTGCCATCAATTTTAAGGTAGTACCCTCGCCAGAGGCGTTTTCTTAGGAATTTTTAAAAATTTTTGCAGATTAATATTCATACACGCATAAAAATGATTTTGTTGAAATAACAAAAGACGGATTAAATGAAAAATATGTTATGGTAACAAATGAGTATAGTTATAGAAACAAATCCATATTAGTTGCATTAAAATGTTTCAAGTTGCACTAACAAACCAGTTTGTTCAATCACAAAATCAATTTGTTTCACTAATAAAATTATTTTGTTGCTGTCACAAAATGACTTTGTTGCTGTAACAAAGTGATTTTATTACAGTAACAAAACTAATTTGTTGCCAAAATATTTTCCAAATCCTCAAAAGCTTATCACCAAAATGATTGTGTATAATGATACTCAATGGGTTATTTCAACAAATTCTCATTGTTATTCTTACAAATTCTCTTCATTACTACAACAAATTTGCTTTGTTACTCTAACAAATTTTCTTTATTACTTTAATAGAACAATTTTGCTGCTTCAACAAAAAAATTTGTTATACCAACTATAGGATTTTGTCGAATCAACTAAAAGATTTTGCCATACTAACAAAACTGTTTTGTTGTTATAACATATCAATAACTTGTTATATCCTAAATTTTGTTATTTTAACATATGATTTGTTATCCCTATGTTAACAAATTCATTTGTTACCACAACATATCTTAGATTATCTTAACAAAATTTTTTTCTGCGTGCGGTTGACTCAAGATTTTCTTTCTTTCTGTGTATGTAAATAAAGTTCGTTTACAATGCATGCGCAGTACCTTTCTTTTCTGGATGGACAATGGCGTGAAAGATTTAAAAGTATTTTTTGTATTTTATTAAAATCAATTTTATAATGGAAAATAAGACTATGATCACAAAATAGCTTGATCTTGACGTTTTCGGGAGTAAAGCACTACCTCAACCGCTTTGCGTTATGAGGCGTGCAATCTGAAAGGATAATTATAAGCCAAATATTGATAATGGCAATGAAAATTATTACAGCAGAAATAATTAAAGTAAAAATTGAATGATGAATAGTGCATCATAACATATTGCAGCAGTGTCAGATCAGAATGTTATACCGAAACCTCTTATCGACTTGAAGCAGACCGGCGGCTCGACAGGAAGAGACCAGAATTGTGCGGAATCGTGTACTCGCTCTCCCACCTAGATTTTCTATCACACTTTATTTCTCTTTCTCTCGTACACATCGACTTTCGATCTTTTTCTCTTATTCAGTCGCCTGGATGGTAGAGCAGGCAGATTTACGAGAACCGCTCGGATAGCGAATGATAAACGCAAGCTAAGCTTGATTATCTTCAATTTCATCAATCTCTACTCACGGGTAGTGATAAAATCTTTTATTGCTTCGACCTTTTTTTCTACTTTTATTATGCTAAAAAATCGTAAAAAGTTTGGAAAATCCAAAATTGCACGCCTCATAATTTCATTTTCCACAATATAATTGATTAAAATAAAATAAGGTGAGAAAAAAATTGTTTTGAATTTCTCTGAGCAAAAATTGAATCTTATTCTATAAATTATTTTATTTTAATATTTTACTCTATGCTTAGATTTTATGTTTCAGGAAACTTAATATTTAGTTGAAAAATATTTTC
>JZSA01006678.1:0-29984 GCA_000956155.1 Cotesia vestalis | reverse complement strand
AATTATCCTGAAAGAATTTTTAAAATCAAGCTGAGCGGGATTCGAACCTGGGTCGCCAGCATGAAAGTTTCGAACATTACCAACTGCGCTGCAAGCCGTAAGTTTACTAGATAAATTTAGTTTAGCTATTTGAATGATCAACAAATATTTTATTTCAATATATACCACCAAACGGTGTTAGTCAAGAGACATTCTCTCTTTACATAAGTTCGATGAGGGTCCATCGAATTTGAATACTAGTGAAGCTGAAAGCTTGTGATATCTGTTTGAGTTATAAAAATGTTCATTGAATGAAAGAAATGAAAGAAACTAAATGAGAGCAAAGACAAACCTTGAAAAAAATATATGGGGTCGGTTACCAAGTCAGGAATCGAACCTGGATCTCCCTGACAGCATGTCAGGAGCCCTACCGGTTGACAAATTTTATTATTTTGTAATCTATAACAGCATATTATTTTTTTTTCTTTCTGTAAAATTATATTTCTTTTAATTAAAAAACATTTGAATTAGATGCTCTCCTAAAAAACCAACGCTGGCAAAAATAAGACCAACAGCAAGTAAATAAAATACAAACATAACATCCTCTATTACAATAGGTCGATGGCCCTGTTTAGGAATGACTATCTTATTAACTCTTCTATCGCGTATACCCGCTCGTAATAAATGATAATTTAGCAGCCCATCCCAGAATTTTGATATCCCTGAATCATGGAGCATGATGAGGAGATTATTAACGCGGTGTCTTAAAGGCCAGTTGTATCGCATTATATGAGTGCCGTAATGGAATATCAGGTGATGATTAGGAGTGTGTAAGTTGTAAGTATTTTTGGTCATTAATATAACATTAAAATCAATACAAGCGGCAGATCGATCATGATATATTTTGTTACACGGATACCGTTCGAATTTTGTTTTGTTCAACAACACCGGGTCAGTTATGTAAGATTGGCTTCCCTTACGTGCGTAAATTTTAGTGAAATAAGGATCCTTCAGATCTTCAAGACTCTGGACATTTTTTCTGTACACAGGTTTAGTCAAAAAAGACGCAATGTGACCGGAAAAAGTTGCATGAATTATTAGGAAGTATGTAAATATAACAAAAAAAAATATTCGCATTTTAATGGTGTCCTTCCGCGTGTATGTCGCATTGTTTGTTAGTAATCTCAAGATCTCGAAGCCTGAAAATGATAATCTCGAGTTTTTTTCACTGTTTGATAGATAGATGACGATAAATACAATCGAAATGATGATAAGAGTGGCGATTATGGTTAGCCATCCGTAGAACTCAAACATTTTCTCCAAAGGTGGCATCAGTTCTCCTTTGTGGGTCAATATCTGATCGTAGGCGAATAACGATGGGTGCGACATAAGAAATTCATAATAAGATTCATTAGCCTTGATTTGAAGAGGAACGAGAGTCACATCTACACTGCGATTTAAGATCTTGAATTTCACGTCATCAAAAGAACAATTCCAACAAAGAATAGTTGTTTTAATTGATATGTTCAAATACTTGATTACGGAAGTCATCATTCGTACTTGATGTCTATCCAACGAATAAAGGTATACATTCATATTCGTGTGTTTAGTAACTAATTTCTTTGGTATTTTCAAAAGTTGTGTTCGTTTCACAGCTCCTTTTATTACGTAATTTTCCAGGATTTTTGTGCGATCAAAGAATAGATTTTTGCAGAACTTGGAATCTGTTGAAGAAAGATTTTTTCAGAGATCATATAATTCGTCGTAACAATTTGCGTCAAGTCTGTACTAATGAGTCTTTGATCAAGATGAAAAATTCTTGAATCAAGTGTAATTTATTTTAAGGAGATACTAGTAGCCTCTACATGGAAAGAAAATTGAAGGAATTTTTAGTATTTCACTATCGTAATTTTTATTAAACTAAATAGTAACCGAAATAAGAAATCGAAATTTTTCGTCCTATCCGGGAATTGAGATATTCCAAAATTCACGGTTCTCATAAATATCTACGTAATAACTGTCGACCTTGTTCCACAAGGACGGAGCAATACTCGCGAAAGCGTTGATAGTTATTAAGTCAATTTTTCCTTCCGATTCAGAACAATAATAAACTTTTGAATTTTCGAAGTATCCTTGATACCATTGAAATATTTTGTTCATGGAATCATTGCTATATCCACCTTTGTCAAAAACAAACATTGTTTCTATCGCAAGCGTCGGAGTCGCTTCGTATAAGTTTATTTTGAGCGTACTAAAATCTAATTTGTCGAGAATTAAAACCAAAAATTTTATCCTTCGGATTTGTGATTGTAATAGCACTTTATGGTCATTTAATAAAACTACGTCAGCTTCATCGTTTGCGAGAAAAATTCTGTCATTGCCCCAAAATCCTATGGTTCCAAATTCCGATCGACAATTTTTGAAAAAAAATTTCTAAATTTAAACAAATTGTTTAATAAAAAGCCCTTTAATGTTTAATTTTTTCACAAGCTTACCATCATGTTGTTGAATACATTTAAACCGTCTTCAGATGGAACTTGAATTTGCCCAATCACAAAATTTTGAATCAATACCAAAGAAATTAAGTTTTTCATTTTCAAAGTTAGACTTACTACGAGCTTCTACTGCTTTATTACTGTGCATAATATTGATATTCTTGCTTATATCTGTGATTTTTTAGTCACCCTAGTTTATTTTAGTGACGTACTGTAAATAAAGTAACGATGACATTTAAGTATTTACTCGATCGTGTGAAAATTCAAGCAGAAGTAAAAGTATGAGACATTGAATTGACTGAATTTTAGTAATATTTAATGAATATATTCATATTATGATCTGAACTTAAATATCAAATTTGATAAAATAATTTTTTGTAGGTGTGTATTTGTAAAGAGGATGTAGTGGTGTGGAAGGGATGGTTATTAAAACTTTTTACATGGATTTGTAGAAGAGAAACTATATTTAATCAAATTTGATCCGCACAAGAAGAAGAAAAAAAATTAGAAAAATGAATACATGTTTCAACTTAAACAAAGGTTTTGATTAAAAAACTGTATAATCACTCTAATAGTCTGTAGAATTTCCAAATATTTTCCAAAAACGTACTAAGCATCGTAACAGCAAAAACATTGATTTTTGTAGATGCCACTATCGAAAAACATGTACGCAGTTTTGTTTTGTTCCACGTACAAGTTTAAAATCCAACAATTCTACAATAAAACAAACAAAAGATAAGAGAAGACCGCTGGCCAGCAAAACAAATGAAAACCTCACATCTTCGAATTCAATCGGTCGATGATAGTCTTCACCTATCTCTTGCATTTGTTGCGAATGATTAGGCTTTTTTCCGTAAAATTCAAGCCAAGCTTTGTCCCAAAGTTCTAAAATTCCAGACTGTGCCAAACGCATAACTATATTATCTACACGGTGTTTTAGAACCCAATTGTGAGGCATTGTCAATGTTGCGTAGTCAAATTTTATAAAATTTTTAGGAGTGTGTAAATTATAACGAGGTATTAAATCTATTAGATAATTTTTTTGACCAATGCAAGCGACAGATGGATCTTGTATATATTCTTCACAGTTACCTTCGTCAAATAAAGTTTTGTGGAATATCGGGGTGTCTTTGATGTAGGCTCTACTTCTTTCGGATGCGTAAATTTTAGTGTAACGAGGATCCTCCAGATCTTCCAAAATCTCGACATTTTTTCTGTACACAGGTTTGGTTAAAAAAGCCGCAAGATTACCGGAAAATGTTGCCTGGATGATCAGAAAGTACAAGAATATTACGGAAAAAAATATTCTCATTTTAGCTGTATTCATCCGCGTGTAAATCGAATTGTTTATCAATATTCTTAAGCACTCAAAAAACGCAAAGAATAGTCTGGAATTTTTTTCACTGTTTGATAGATAGATTACGATGAATACAATCAAAATGATGATAAGGGTAGCGATGATGGTCAGCCATCCGTAGAACTCAAACATTTTTTCAAGCGGCGACGCCAATCCGCGATTGTGCGTCACTATTTGTTCATAGAAGAAATAAAATGGGTAGGACAGATGAAAATAGTTGATAATATCGAAGTTTTCATCATTGTCTGTCCAAGTAGTTGGTGAAAGATCTATTTCAATGTCACCTTGCAACATATTCCAAGTACTTAAGCTGATATGCGTTGGCATCCCGAAAACAATATTTACTGATACGTCCAAATAATCTGTTAATATTTTGATAAATCGTCCTTCTTCGGTAGATATTCGGGAGAGAACTAGCATAGAGTCATAAGACGGACCTTTAGTCACTAATCCATTTATTCTAGCGAAACCTTGTCCGAAATAATGCTTTAATTTTGCTACTGCTTTGATTGTGTAGCCGTTCAGTTTTGCAGTGCGATCAAAGAATATATTTTTGCAAAGTTCCACACCTGCTGGAAATAATATTCGATGATTAATGAGATTGCTTGTGCTTTTAAGGAGATCCACGCGAAGTAGTCAAATTTTTAAAACTTCCTGAAAATTTGTAAATTCAATCTACGTATGATGCATAACAAAAGTATTTCTACTTGGATCTCCTTAATGAGCTCAAAAAAAAGCTTTTGAAGTAAAAACTCACCATATTTAAATTTAGTTTCTATATTATAACTGGTTTCAAAAGTTTGCAACCCCGAATCGCTTTTTTTTGAAGTAATATACGAGCCCTTGGTCCATAATAATGGAGCAATATCCGCAAGAGCGTTTAAAGTTAGTATCACAATTTCTCCGTCCCATTCAAAACAGTAATAAAACTTGGAATTACGAAATCTACGTTGATACCAAGCAAATTCCTTGAGTATTACTGTTTCGCTGTAACCACCTTTGTCAAAAACGAACATTGTTTCTATCTCCGGTGTAGGAACTGCTTGATACATATGTATTTCCGGCCAGTTAGAATTAAATTCCTCGTAAATTTCTACAAAAAATTTAATTCTTCGGGTCGGCGGGCTAATGAAGACTACACTGTCATTCAGCAGAACGAAATCAGCTTCATCGTCTGCTAGGAAGATTCTGTCGTTGCCCCAAAATCCTATGGTTCCAAATTCCGATCTACAATTATCGAACAAATATTTCTAGAATCAAACAGATTAGTCAATAGAAAGCTTATAAATATTATCTATTCTCAGGTACTTACCATCATGTTGTTGAACAAATCTAAACCGTCTTCAGCTGGAACTTGAATTTTCCCAATCACAAAATTTTGAATAATCACTAAAGCAATTATTGTCCTCATTTCTTAAATGAAACTTGCTGCGAACAAGGTTTAGTTACTACTAGTTTTGGTTGCACACAATATTTATGTTCTAAATAATATCTGTAATTGTTTAGTCACCCTAGTTACTTTGTTTACTTACTGCCTTGACTGAAAACAAAGATATCGTATCATGATCTACCTGATTGCGTGGCCGTCAAAACAAAAACAAGAGTTTAATGAATCCAATTTGTTGACACAAGTTAATATTTTATTAATGACACTGTCCTTTTTACCTAAATTTGGAAAGCATAAAGCTAAAAACAACTCATTGTTTAGTAACAAACAATGTGGGGTGCGTCGAATAATTGTAATTTTGCTATAACATGTAGATGTACATCTCATTCAAAGATTTATACAAAAAGGATTATTGATTAATACTAAAAGGTTAAATCAAACAGAATCATCTTGGTATATTATTTTAATTACAATCGTAGTATATTCAAAGTTGTATATTACACTGGAATTACAAAAGTACATGATGTAAGTTCTTAATACACTTAAGTAACTTAACTCGCAGCTTCCAATTCAATTCATCTAATTTATGAGCATATTTTTTAACAATTAGTTATAAAATCTTTCGAATAGCGCATAGAATTTTAAAAGAAAAAAGTTCACGATAAATTTCAAAAATTGTTTCAATTTAGATAAACATTCAAAAATTTTTGTTTTGTTTAACCTGATAATTTTTATCAAGCATTCTGTAATAAAACAAATGATTGAAGAAAACAGACCTATTCCAAGCAAATTAAATGCAAACATAACATCCTCCAGCTTAATCGGTCGATGATAGTTTTCGTTAGAATATTCAGTATATTCGATAATCTTTAATAGACTCCTGGTCACGTTAGATATATTTTGTTCCCAAAAGTTTGAAATTCCAGAATGTGCCAAGCGTAGAAACATATTGTTAACGCGATGTCTTAAAGGCCAGTTGTGAAACATTGTTAGTGCGTAGAATCTTAGATTAACGTAATTTTTAGGAGTGTGCAAATTATAGCGAGGTATTAATTCCAATGAAATTTTTCGTTTAATAATGCAAGCGACTGATGTATCGTTGATTTTTTCTTCACATCTATGACTGTCAAATGTAGTTTTGTTGAATAACGGTGTTTCTTGGATGTACTCTTCAGTTAATTTTGATGCGTAAATTTGTGTGTAACGAGGGTCCTCTAGATCCTCTAGAGTCTCGACATTTTTCCTGTACACAGGTTTGGTCAAAAAAGCTGCGAGGTGACCGGAAAAAGTCGCCTGGATGATTAAAAAGTACAAGAATATAACAGAAAAAAAAATTCGGATCTTAATTGTATTCATTCGCGTGTACATAGAATTGGTTATCAACAATCTTAAACACTCGAACACTGCGAAAGATATTCTGGAATTATTTCCACTATTTGATAAATAAATGACGATGAATACACTCAAAAGGATGGTTATTGTCGCAATTATGATCAACCATCCGTAAAACTTAAACATTTTCTCCAAAGGCGTTGCCAACCCTCGATTGTGCGTTACTATTCGTTCATAAGAAAAGCTAGATGGGTACGACTTATAAACATGAATCGCTGGTATCGGTCTTTCAGTATTAGTACTCCGAGTACTTGCTACAAGAGATAATTCAAAAGTACCGTTCTTTACCAATTTCAAAAATGGTAAACTATGATTAAATGGCATACCGTGAGTTACTTCGATTGTTACGTTCAAATAATCTGTTAAGATTTCGATAAATAAGCTTTCTCTTTTAGTTAGTACGGACATGAGCTGATGAGTATCATTATGTTTAGTGATTAATCCATCCAACTTTTTGAACTTTAGAGCGAAATGATTCTTCAACTTTGCTGCTGCTCTAATTTTGTAGCCGTTAAGTTTTTCAGTGCGATCAAAGAATATACTTTTGCAGACCTCGGAACCTGCTGAAAATAATATTTAATACTTAATATTCTTCTATTTTCTACCCAGAAAAAAATAGGTGCTGCCGGTATATTTCGTGCAAGATCTTTCTGTAGTATTTCAATTGAAAACTTTTTATTACTTTATTAATTTACAATAATTTCAAATGTTTTATTATCTAATCAGATAAATTATAAATTTTTTATTTTTTTTAAACTCACCATTTTTGAACTTGGTCATTTTGCTATATCTGGTTTTAAAAGTTATCCACTGTGAGACGTTCCCAGTAGACTGATTAAACTTCTCCCGGGTCCAAAGTGATGGAGCGATATTTGCAAATGAGTTCAAAGTTATAATCACAATTTTTCCATTGCTTACAAAACAATAATAAACCTTGGAATTTTGGAATAGCTTTTGATACCATTGAAATACTTTTTGTTTGGTTTTTTTTCTGTTACCAGATTTATGGAAAACAAACATCGATTCTGTTTCCAACGTCGGTTCCACTTTAAACAGGTCCACTTTGGGGTTATGATGAAATGATTCGTCGAAAACTGCCACTAAAGATTTAATTCTTCGGATTGGCGATCTTTCAAACACCTTACTGTCATTCAGCAAGGCGAAATCGACTTCATCGTTTGCTAGAAAAATTCTGTCTGTGCCCCAAAATCCTATGGTTCCAAATTCCGTTCGACAATTATCGAACAAGTATTTCTAAATTTAAAAATGATTAGTTAATAGAAAGCCTATTAATATTTACTCTTTTTAAAAACTTACCATCATGTTATTGAACAAATCTAAACCGTCTTCAGGTGGAACTTGAATTTGCCCAATTACAATATTTTGAACCAACATTAAAGCAATTAGTTTCTTCATTTTCAAAGTTAGACTTACTGCGAGCAAGTTTGAGCTTCTACTGCTGGATTGCTGCGCATAATATTGATATTCTTACATTTATTTGTAATTGTTTAGTCACTATAGTTTGTTTCGTAAATATCCGGTCTTTAATTAGAACAAAAATGACGTATCATGATCTTGTTGATAGCGTGACCGTTAAAACAGTAGCAAAAGTTTGTGGAGCTCAATTTATTGATCATCGTTACATATTTGGTAAATATTTACGGACTTTGTAAGTTTCTTCCAACAATTATAGACAATTGGTAGGGTTACAAGATATTTATTCTCTTATGACAAATAAACACGTCAATTTTTTTTCAATTTTTATCAAGTATTTTGCAATAAAACATACGATTGAAGAAATCGGTCTTTACCGATTCCAAGCAAAACAAACGCAAATATAACACAAAATCAATGACTAAATTAATTGATTAATGTGAAATTAAATACGTACTCTCACCCAACTAACGACTTTAACTAAACTAATGTACAACCACTTTAATAGTCTGTGAAATTCGAAAATAACAAAACGCACAAGAAATGTCGTAGATCTTTTCAATGTCAATAACCATGAACGCACTTTTGTTTTGTATAACGCGTAAGTTTTCAATGAGTTTTCTAGAATAAAAGAAATATTCGCAAAAAATAGACCGATGCCGAGTAAATAGAATGCAAAAGTCAAATCTTCTAATTCAATCGGTCGATGATAGTTTTCAGTATCATTTTCCATATTTATCAAAGTATATGTCGTAGTTTGATTATACCATTCCTGCCAAGTTTTAGTCCAAATATTTGCAATTCCAGACTATGCTAGACGCATAAGTAAATTGTTGACACGGTGTTTTATAGCCGAGTTGTGAGTCATTGTGAATGTGGTGTAGCTTACTCTAACGAAATTTTTAGGGGTATGCAAATTGTAAGCTGTTATAAACGGTTTTAAATAACTTTGTGCATCAATGCAAGCGACTGATGTATCGTTGATGTATTGTTCACAATTACCGGTGAATACAGTTTTGTTGAATATCGACGTGCCATTGATGTAGGCTGAAGATCCTAAACGTGCGTAAATTCGACTGTATCGATAATCTTCAAGATCATCCAAAGTCTCGACATTTTTTCTGTACACAGGTTTAGTCAAAAAAGCAGCAAGGTGCCCAGAGAAAGTTGCTTGGATAATCAAAAAGTACAAAAATATAACAGAAAAAAATATTCGGATCCTAAGGGATTCCATCCGCGTGCAGATCGAATTGGTTATCAATAATCTCAAACACTCGAAGAATGAGAAAGACAATCTGGAGCTTAGACCTCTATTTGATAGATAAATGACGATGAATACAATCAAAAAGATGATTAAGGTGACAATAACAGTCAGCCATCCGTAGAACTCGAACATTTTCTCTAAAGGCGTCGCTAATCCACGGTTGTGCGTTACTATCTGCTCATAGAAGAAAAAATATGGGTACGACAGATGAATGTAATTCATTGCATCGAATTCTCCATCAATGTCACCCCAATCAGTCGGTGTAAGATCTATTTCAATGTAACCTGTTATTAAAAATTCGATAGCGTTAAGGCTGCCAAAAACTGGCATGCCGTGAGTGATTTCTATTGATACGTTCAAATAGTCTGCTAATGCTTTGGTAAATTGTCCTTCCCTGAAATTAAGTAAGGTGGTGAGTTGTATAACATCAGAGGCTTTAGTAATTAATCCATCAATTTTTTTATACATGGGATCGAAATGATCATATATTTGTGCTGAGGCTTTAATCTTATAGCCATTGAGTTTTTCAGTACGATCAAAAAATATATTCTTGCAGAGCTGAGAACTCGCTGAAAATAAAATATGTTAGTTATGATTCTTGTGATTCCTACAATCCGTACAATAAAATCTCTCAATAGAAATTTAAATGTCATGTGACATCTTTTAAACTCACCACAATCAAATTTGGTTTCTTGTTTGTATACTGCTCCATAAGTCCACCACTGTGAGACACTATTATCAGGATTAATGTGCGGATAGGTTTCAGAATCTCTCTTCCAAATAACTGGAGCAACGTCCGCAAACGAATTCAAAGTAACTAGAACAATTCGTCCGTCCCACTCGAAACAATAATAAACCTTAGAATTTTGAAATAACTTTTGATACCATTCAAATTCTTCAATCGCAATCCAAGGCCTGTAACCACCTCTGTCAAAAATAAAAACCGTTTCTATTTCTGGTGTCGGTACCGCGTGGAATATATTTATCACTGGCTTGCGGAGATGTAATCCGTAAATATTCACCAAAAATTTAATTCTTCGGGTTGGCGATCTCCTAAACACCTCACTGTCGTTCAGCAGAACGATGTCGACTTCATCGTCTGCTAGAAAAATTCTGTCCGTGCCCCAAAATCCTATGGTTCCAAATTCCGTTCGACAATTATCGAACAAGTATTTCTAAATTTAAAAATGATTAGTTAATAGAAAGCCTATTAATATTTACTCTTATTAAAAACTTACCATCATGTTATTGAACAAATCTAAACCGTCTTCAGGTGGAACTTGAATTTGCCCAATTACAATATTTTGAACCAACATTAAAGCAATTAGTTTCATCATTTTCAAAGTTAGACTTACTGCGAGCAAGTTTGAGCTTCTACTGCTTGATTTATGCGTATAATACTGATATTCTTGCTTATATCTAGAATTTTTTAGCCGCCCCAGTTTGTTTAGTAGATTTAAAATCTTTTATTGAAATAAACATGAAGTATTATGAAGTTGTTGATAGCCTGCCAGTCAAATCAGTAGCAAATGTTTGTGGAACTCACTATTGACTGTCGTTACATATTTTATGAAAAGCGCGGGCTTTAAAAATTAATATTGATTATAATCGACGATTTGTAGAACGGACCTTGCAAGCATACAATCATAATAATAAGCGTACATAGATCAGGTAAGATCATTATATTATTTGGTACCAAGAATTATTAGTCGCCTTCAATAAATTTGATTCTAATCATTTGTAGCTGAATCCAATTTTCTTATAAAAAAAGATTTGGTTTACACAAGGAAGAAAACAATTGGAAATTTAGACAAAAATCTGATTAAAGTTATTTACAGACGATTTACTACATTAATTTTATTTAACAAATATACAAACAAAATTAGTGACTAAATTAATTGATTAATGTAAAATTAAATACGTACTCTCATCCAACTAACGACTTTAACTAAACTAATGTACAACCACTTTAATAGTCTGTGAAATTCGAAAATAACAAAACGCACAAGAAATGTCGTAGATCTTTTCAATGTCAATAACCATGAACGCACTTTTGTTTTGTATAACACGTAAGTTTTCAATGAGTTTTCTAGAATAAAAGAAATGATCCCAAAAAATAGACCGATGCCGAGTAAATAGAATGCAAAAGTCAAATCTTCTAATTCAATCGGTCGATGATAGTTTTCAATATCTTCTATTTTTTTCAAATGATATGCTGCAGTTTCATCAAACATTTTCGGCCAAGCTTCATTCCAAATATTTGAAATTCCAGACTGTTCCAAACGCATAAGCAAATTGTCAATCCGGTGTTTTAAAGCCGAGTTGTGAGGCATTAAAAATGCGCTGTAACTTTGTTTAACGAAATTTTTGGGGGTATGCAAATCATAACGTGCTATCAACGGGCTTAAATAATCTTGTTTATCAAAGCAAGCGACTGATGGATCTTTGATGTATTGTTCACATTTTTGATAGTAAAATAAAGTTTTGTTGTACAACGGCGTGCTTTTGATGTAGTTTTTAAATGAGTCATCTGCGTAAATTTTAGTGTATTGAGGATCCTCTAGATCTTCTAGAGTCTCGACATTTTTTCTGTACACAGGTTTTGTCAAAAAAGCCGCAAGGTGACCAGAAAAAGTTGTCTGGATGAACAGAAAGTACAAGAATATAACTGAAAAAAATATTCGTGTCTTAGCTGTGTCCATCCGCGTGTAAATCGAATTGCCTATCAGTAATCTCAAGCACTCAAAGACTGCAAAAGAAAATTTAGAATTATTTACAGGCTTTGATCGATAAACGACAGCTAATACAACTAAAAAAATGATTGAAGTTGCAATGGGGGTTAAATACCCGTAAAACTCAAACATTTTTTCCAAAGGCGTCGCTAATCCACGATTTTGCGTTACTATCTGCTCATAATAGTAACGAAATGGGTACGAAGGATGAATTGTGGATATCAGATCTTTTTTAAGAACACCGTCTGTCAAAGATCTCAGTGAAAGATCAATATCAATTTTACTGTTCCTTAAAAAACTATAAGTTATAACAACGGTATGAGTCGGCGCGCCGTAAATTATTTTTATTGATAAATTCAAATAGTTTTCTAATGCTTTGCTAAATAGTCCTTCCCTCACATTAAGTACAGCGTCGACTTCCTTATGACTCTGTGAAATATCCGTGGCTTTAGTAATAAATCTATGAATTTTTTCGAAGATTGGATCGACAGGATAATTTATACTTGCTGCTGCTCTGATCGTGTAACCATTCAGTTTTTCAGTGCGATCAAAGAATATATTTTTGCAGAGCTGGGAACCTACTAAAAGTAAAATCTATTAATTTTGATTCTTACGCACTCTAGAATCTGTACAATAAAAAGAAAAGTGACTGTGACAAAAATTCCTTTTCTTTAGAGATTTTAATATTGTGTCATTTTTTAAACTCACCATAATTAAATTTGGTTTCTTTTTTGTATTCAGCTCTGTAAGTCCACCACTGTATAGAACCATTATTATGATTATTGTCCGAATTTATTTGAGAACTCTTCCTCCAAAGTGCTGGAGCAACATCCGCAAAAGAATTTAAAGTTATAATCACAATTTTTCCATTGCTTACATAACAATAATAAACCTTGGAATTTTGGAATAGCATTTGATACCATTGAAATACTTTTTGTTTGGTTTTTTTTCTGTTACCAGATTTATGGAAAACAAACATCGATTCTATTTCCAACGTCGGTTCCACTTTAAACAGGTCCACTTTGGGGTTATGATGAAATGATTCGTCGAAAACTGCCACTAAAGATTTAATTCTTCGGATTGGCGATCTTTCAAACACCTTACTGTCATTCAGCAAGGCGAAATCGACTTCATCGTTTGCTAGAAAAATTCTGTCTGTGCCCCAAAATCCTATGGTTCCAAATTCCGTTCGACAATTATCGAACAAGTATTTCTAAATTCAAAAATAATTAGTTAATAGAAAGCCTATTAATATTTACTCTTTTTAAAAACTTACCATCATGTTATTGAACAAATCTAAACCGTCTTCAGGTGGAACTTGAATTTGCCCAATTACAATATTTTGAACCAACATTAAAGCAATTAGTTTCTTCATTTTCAAAGTTAGACTTACTGCGAGCAAGTTTGAGCTTCTACTGCTTGATTGCTGCGCATAATATTGATATTCTTACATTTATTTGTAATTGTTTAGTCACTATAGTTTGTTTCGTAAATATCCGGTCTTTAATTAGAACAAAAATGACGTATCATGATCTTGTTGATAGCGTGACCGTTAAAACAGTAGCAAAAGTTTGTGGAGCTCAATTTATTGATCATCGTTACATATTTGGTAAATATTTACGGACTTTGTAAGTTTCTTCCAACAATTATAGACAATTGGTAGGGTTACAAGATATTTATTTTCTTATGACAAATAAACACGTCAATTTTTTTTCAATTTTTATCAAGTATTTTGCAATAAAACATACGATTGAAGAAATCGGTCTTTACCGATTCCAAGCAAACTCAAGTGATGCGTGGACATGCGGCATTTTATTTTTATTTATATAGATTCAAATGAGCATCATAAGACCTGCATTTTTGGATTTTTCAAACTTTTTCTGGTTACCATAAAACATATTGGTAGGGGAGAAGGGGGTCAATTGAGCCACGGGGCAATTGAGACACTCGATTTAAAAAATCGAAAAAATTGAAAAAATGCTCTATCCTCTTAGAATTAAATTCTAATGTGCCTAACTCATAAATGATCAAAATTTGAAATCATTACAATCAATAAATTTTGAAAAATTGAGACTTTTGTATTTTTAGGTATGCAAAATTTTTTTTCGGCTGGTAAGAAATTATTTAATAAAATTTACACTTTTTGAGTATTATATAAAGTGTGAATTTTTCATTGAAAATGTGCAATAATAATAATAAGAATTAATAATTAATATATTATTTATTGAAAGTTTGATTTCATACTTAAAATATTGATGGTTCAATTGACCCTAAGCAGTGGCTCAATTGCTCCCGAGCGGGGGTCAATTGAGCTATTTGACGCATTTGCGTAAATTAATAATTTTTAAAAATTCTCACTATTTATTGTTTAATTTATGAATTGATAATGATAGTAGACTTAACAAACTACCTTTCTCTTAGAAAGGTAGTTTGTTAAGTCTACTATCATTATCAGTTCATAAATTAGACAATAAATAATGAGAATTTTTTTAAATTATTAATTTACGCAAATGCGTCAAATGGCTCAATTGACCCCCGCTCGGGAGCAATTGAGCCACTGCTTGGGGTCAATTGAACCATCAATATTTTAAGTATGAAATCGAACTTTCAATAAATAATATATTAATTATTAATTCTTATTATTATTATTGCACATTTTCAATGAACAATTCACACTTTATATAATACTCAAAAAGTGTAAATTTTATTAAATAATTTCTTACCAGCCGAAAAAAAATTTTGCATACCTAAAAATACAAAAGTCTAAATTTTTCAAAATTTATTGATTGTAATGATTTCAAATTTTGATCATGTATGAGTTAGGCACATTAGAATTTAATTCTAAGAGGATAGAGTATTTTTTCAATTTTTTTGATTTTTTAAGTCAAGTGGCTCAATTGACCCCCTTCACCCCTATAACTTGTGCGTTAAACACCCAAAACTTATAACGTATAATTTGTTAATGTTTTTCTTTTTTTTTTTTCTATCGTTTTTAGATGCAATATGTGTCAAATACTTTTTAATATACATCTCTGTATATTTTTGTAACTTTATAACTTCCATACAGGCTGTAAGGTTTTGTTAAATAAATCAATAAATTTACGTCGCAATTTTATCCTCAAATAGACTCCGACTTTCAATTCTAGATTTTCCACTTACCGTCAGCAGCTATCTAAACTTGATCGTCAGTTGTTCTGCGAACGACGAACAATAATACACCATACGTAAGTAAGCACCAAAATTGAACAAAAAATATTTAAAATACCGACTATTACGTTACAGTTTGTTTAGTTTGTTATGCTACATATATGATTGTTCGGATGTATCAGTTTTACAATGGCCGGCACTAAGAAAAGTTGTTGACACTTGTGTCTTTTAAATTAAATGTTATTTATTAGGGTAATTAGGAGTTACGATTTATTGTAATTAATTAATATAATTTATCTGGAGGTTTTATTGTGATAATGGACATACCTGATCGTTACTATAGATTTATTGTTGCGCTAATGGGTGAGTAATCAATAGATTGTTTACAAATTGTTTGTTTTTATATTTAAATATTTTTTTTTCAGCGCTGGTTTGCGGACTACTGCAAAGAGATCACGTCTCGATGCTTTTTGAGAATGATAGGCATTTTTCTCACTTGTCTGAGGTTGAGCGAGAAATGTCATTCAGGACAGAGATGGTATTTTTACAAATTATAATATCACTTTTATTAAATTAATTAATTAATCAGAAGAAAAATAAAAATTAACTATTTTTAAAATGATTAATTAAGAGAAATATTTAATATTTTATTCAATTGCTTGAATTATTTCCGTTGGCTGATAAGCTCAATTGTTTGATAAATTATTTATGACTCGTAAAATTGTATAATTTTTTTTTTTTTAAATCTTTATTTCGTTTTTTATGACTTGAATTGTGTAACAAAATTTTTTATTAATTTTTAGGGAATGTATTATTATTATTTTAAATTAATAACCGAAGCGCCGACATTTTTTGAGGGCCTAAAATTGCTGTGGAATGACAATAATTCTCAGTATCCTAGAGAAATTAATGCACAAAAAGTTTATAATTTACTTCCAGAGGTAAGTTACAAATAAAAAGAAAAATTTTTAATTTAATGCTATATTAATGCAAAGAAAAAAAAATTTCTTGACTGGAGAACAGAATTCTTATTTCAATAAAATTTTCGAGTTAAAAAAAAATTAGGAAGAAAAATATTTTCTCGGCTAAATTGAATCTTTTTTTCTGTGTGATTTTTTTCAGATTACAGCAGGTTTTTTGTACCATAAAGCGAAAGAATTGGACTTACTTGACGCTCCACAATGTTGGCCGGTAGCTAATTACTTTGTAATCATAACAAATTGTTGTAATTGGCAAGAAATTAATTAAAAAAATTTTTTCAGATAGAAAGAGGCGATGGACTGTCGACAGTAACAAGCTGTCAAGGTTTGGCAGTCCCCTCGTATTTTTACACAGAGTTCGTTTGGTACTTCGCAGGGATGACCGGGGCGATTATTTTTTTGTACGGCACTTACCTGAGCGACTCGGTATATGGGGGACTGATAGCCTTCCTGTCGTTCCTGATCAATCACACAGAGTGCACGAGAGTCCAATGGACGCCGCCATTACGCGAGAGCTTTGCGTACCCCATTTTGTTGTGGCAGATGTACGCCGTTACTGTTGTCGTCGACAAATATCGGTACAAAAACGCGGATAAGAAATTTAACTGGCGGTATATTTTCAAGGATTTTCCATTCTTGGTAGGTTAAAAACCCTCAAAATTTGGAGATCTGATCAAAATTCTTATTCTTAAAATCTGACCAAAAGAACTTCCTACTTTTCAAAATTACTCATTTTCAAAGCAGGAACTTAAAAATCAGACAGAGTATCTATATTGATTGATAATCGTTTCAGTATATCTTCATTCCAACGTCACTGAGCCTAACCTGCTGGCAATTCTCCCAGTTTGTAATGATGACGCAAGTAGTAGCGTTACTAATCCTACATTGGCTGAAAATCCTCCCCAAAATTCTAATCCTGCAACTTACGTCGGTGCACTTGCTGTCGATCGTCACCAGCGGGTTTTTCGGCAACTTGAGCTCGTTCTCCGTCTACGCAACCCTGGTGGTCGGAATTCTGTACACCAACGACCTGCTAGCCCGCCTGGAGAACATCCTGAGCGCCAACACTTTGGTAGTCCTCGAAATAGTGACGACCATCGGGTTCACTTACCTTCAGCAGTTCATTCTGACAGTGGCCTTCGAGGATCACAGTCACATCTTCAACATCCTGAAGGCCAAGTTCACCAATTACAAAGACTTCCATACCCTGCTGTACACCTGCTCAGCAGAATTCGACTTCCTGCCCTACGAAAGCTACGAGGCAATTGTTCGCAGCTTCCTTTTGCCTTTTGCCATCCTCGCAGGAGTCATGGCGCTGTACTGCTGGTATCGGAACTTCAAGATCACCGGGTGGCCAGATTGCATCGAGGCCAGTGTGGCTTACAACGCCTTGCAAACTGGAGCTTTTATTCTGATGGCTGCGATGATCATGCGGCTAAAATTGTTTATGAACCCTCATCTGTGCCTGATTGCTGGACTGGTGGCCAGCAGAAGGTACTTGGAGAAACTCGGACTCAGAAACGAGATTTTCAGAATTTATTGATTGTAATGATTTCAAATTTTGATCATGTATGAGTTAGGCACATTAGAATTTAATTCTAAGAGGATAGAGTATTTTTTCAATTTTTTTGATTTTTTAAGTCAAGTGGCTCAATTGACCCCCTTCACCCCTATAACTTGTGCGTTAAACACCCAAAACTTATAACGTATAATTTGTTAATGTTTTTCTTTTTTTTTTTTCTATAGTTTTTAGATGCAATATGTGTCAAATACTTTTTAATATACATCTCTGTATATTTTTGTAACTTTATAACTTCCATACAGGCTGTAAGGTTTTGTTAAATAAATAAATAAATTTACGTCGCAATTTTATCCTCAAATAGACTCCGACTTTCAATTCTAGATTTTCCACTTACCGTCAGCAGCTATCTAAACTTGATCGTCAGTTGTTCTGCGAACGACGAACAATAATACACCATACGTAAGTAAGCAGGTCGTATGAGCCTTAATATGACGTAATATAGCCGTATATAATTTTTTATCGAAATTAGTTTCGAAAACATCCGACAGGTGGCGCATGGTCGGTAAATATTCTCACTACTGGAGAGTTAACTTTGAGGAGTTAAGTTTTAGAATAAAAATTGTTTTTTCGACTTTTTCGAATTAGTTTTGAAAATCTCCAACAGGTGGCGCATTATCGGTAAACTTTCTCATTACTAGAGAGTTAACTTTGAGGAGTTAAGTTTTAAAGTAAAAATTAATGTTTTGACTCTTTCAAGGAATTTATTTGTGATTAATTTTTTATTTAATTAATAAATCGATTTTTGTCTGATTTAAGTAGAAAAATAATTTAATTATAATTTTTTGTTTATTATTTTAAAATTTAGTAAACCTGGATGCAAAATGATAGACTTATGGGATGTTATGGACAATGGACAAGCAAAAAGACTCGGAAAGCGTCCGCTGTGCCCGACTTTGTCCGAAGGAAACAGCCACCCTTTTAAAAGATTTTTCGCAAACAACCACTACGTCGTTCTCAGGTTAGACTATTCGACGTACGTCGAATTTACACCGAGTTCTCCGATGGTTCTGCAATCCGCGCGATGATTACCTGAATAATTATTTTATGTTTTCGAGTCTCAAGGTGCAGCTACTACCAAATGTTGATATGAAATTATAAATAACGTGCAGGGATGACCGGGGCGATTATTTTTTTGTACGGCACTTACCTGAGCGACTCGGTATATGGGGGACTGATAGCCTTCCTGTCGTTCCTGATCAAACACACAGAGTGCACGAGAGTCCAATGGACGCCGCCATTACGCGAGAGCTTTGCGTACCCCATTTTGTTGTGGCAGATGTACGCCGTTACTGTTGTCGTCGACAAATATCGGTACAAAAACGCGGATAAGAAATTTAACTGGCGGTATATTTTCAAGGATTTTCCATTCTTGGTAGGTTAAAAACCCTCAAAATTTGGAGATCTGATCAAAATTCTTATTCTTAAAATCTGACCAAAAGAACTTCCTACTTTTCAAAATTACTCATTTTCAAAGCAGGAACTTAAAAATCAGACAGAGTATCTATATTGATTGATAATCGTTTCAGTATATCTTCATTCCAACGTCACTGAGCCTAACCTGCTGGCAATTCTCCCAGTTTGTAATGATGACGCAAGTAGTAGCGTTACTAATCCTACATTGGCTGAAAATCCTCCCCAAAATTCTAATCCTGCAACTTACGTCGGTGCACTTGCTGTCGATCGTCACCAGCGGGTTTTTCGGCAACTT
This sequence comes from Cotesia vestalis, assembly GCA_000956155.1. Taxonomy (NCBI): domain Eukaryota; kingdom Metazoa; phylum Arthropoda; class Insecta; order Hymenoptera; family Braconidae; genus Cotesia; species Cotesia vestalis. The sequence continues at coordinate 10,527 of JZSA01006678.1, read as the reverse complement.
GAGCTCGTTCTCCGTCTACGCGACCCTGGTGGTCGGAATTCTGTACACCAACGACCTGCTAGCCCGCCTGGAGAACATCCTGAGCGCCAACACTTTGGTAGTCCTCGAAATAGTGACGACCATCGGGTTCACTTACCTTCAGCAGTTCATCCTGACAGTGGCCTTCGAGGATCACAGTCACATCTTCAACATCCTGAAGGCCAAGTTCACCAATTACAAAGACTTCCATACCCTGCTGTACACCTGCTCAGCAGAATTCGACTTCCTGCCCTACGAAAGCTACGAGGCAATTGTTCGCAGCTTCCTTTTGCCTTTTGCCATCCTCGCTGGAGTCATGGCGCTGTACTGCTGGTATCGGAACTTCAAGATCGCCGGGTGGCCAGATTGCATCGAGGCCAGTGTGGCTTACAACGCCTTGCAAACTGGAGCTTTTATTCTGATGGCTGCGATGATCATGCGGCTAAAATTGTTTATGAACCCTCATCTGTGCCTGATTGCTGGACTGGTGGCCAGCAGAAGGTACTTGGAGAAACTCGGACTCAGAAACGAGATTTTCAGAGACGTTTTTGTTCTTACGGTGATTGCGGGATTGTGCTACAATGGATTTGTTAGGATTGAGAATGAGGGAAAATCTTATGGAGAGTTTAGTAATATTGAACAGGAGGAGCTTTTTGACTGGATCAAAGGAAACACGCCTCAAGATGCGGTGTTTGCGGGGAAGATGTCGCTGATGGCGAATCTTTTGTTGACCACCCGGAGGCCTGTTGTTAATAATCCCTTCTATGAAAGCAAAATCATGAGGTGAATCTTGATCCATATTTTTCAGATTTTTCTCCGAGATTGCTTACAAGTGATTCTTTATTTCAGGGATCGTACCTTGAAAGTTTATGAAATTTATGGACGGAAAGACGCTGCTGCGGTTTATGAAACTTTGAGGAAGATGCAAGTTGACTATCTGGTCATTGACGAAGGATTATGCTATGGATTAGGCAATCCGTAAGTATTTTTTGGTTAAACAATTTTATAATGTGACTTGATATGTCTCTATACAAATTTTTTTTTTAAGACAAATGATAGTATTAGGTCGTATGAGCCTTAATATGACGTAATATAGCCGTATATAATTTTTTATCGAAATTAGTTTCGAAAACATCCGACAGGTGGCGCATGGTCGGTAAATATTCTCACTACTGGAGAGTTAACTTTGAGGAGTTAAGTTTTAAAGTAAAAATTAATGTTTTGACTCTTTCAAGGAATTTATTTGTGATTAATTTTTTATTTAATTAATAAATCGATTTTTGTCTGATTTAAGTAGAAAAATAATTTAATTATAATTTTTTGTTTATTATTTTAAAATTTAGTAAACCTGGATGCAAAATGATAGACTTATGGGATGTTATGGACAATGGACAAGCAAAAAGACTCGGAAAGCGTCCGCTGTGCCCGACTTTGTCCGAAGGAAACAGCCACCCTTTTAAAAGATTTTTCGCAAACAACCACTACGTCGTTCTCAGGTTAGACTATTCGACGTACGTCGAATTTACACCGAGTTCTCCGATGGTTCTGCAATCCGCGCGATGATTACCTGAATAATTATTTTATGTTTTCGAGTCTCAAGGTGCAGCTACTACCAAATGTTGATATGAAATTATAAATAACGTTTGTGTAAATATTTAAAGTTTAATATTAAGGTATCTTATAATTATATTTTCGCGAAAAAAAATAAAATGCTATATATACTTAAATAAAAATTATTTTATTTGAATTATGGAAAATTTTTATTCAGTCCCAGTAAAACTGCTGTTTTTTTTTTTTTTTTTTTTTTTTTTTTTTTTATTAATTATTAGGCTACGTAGACCCTCTTCTTCCCTACTTTGCGTGGATCTCCTTAAAATTCCCTTTCAAGTTTTTACAGTTTAAAAGTGACTATTCTACTTATGACGCAAGACTTATTCAATTCCGATAAAAAAAATTGCTAAAAAATACCAGCGAAAATTGCGAGAAAGCGTAACCGAATATTCATCTCAGAAAGACGATATAAGGTATAACGTTAACTCTAGGAATACTTACAAAAACCCAACGCATAACGCTCTCTATATCGACAGTCAATTCTCGGCTCTCAGTTTACACCAAGAAATTTATTTCCGCATAGAAAATGACTTTTCATCACGAAAATACATTCCTTCATACGAGTTAACTCGACTCTTACCCGCAGAATTTATATTTAGAAGCGGAATGAGGAAATTCTCACTGCGAGCCATTAACCAAATGCTTGGAATTATTAACCATTCACTATTTAATTTATTTTGATTAATTAATCCGCTCAAATTAAAATTAATCAAATTAATCTTTTGAGTTTCCTAGAATTGAATTTTTCAATTTTTAAAACAGTCAAAATTCTATTTAAATTTAAATGAAACTTAAGTCAATCATTTCGAGTTAATTTCAATCTTAGCTCATTAATCACTCGATATTTCGCCGTATCAAATGTCCATTTTATTGAGCTGGAACGTGAACCCGAATTACTTACGGCAGATCTGAAAGGTGAGAGTTAAGTTGCAATAGTGTAATGCATGCTTCAAACACTTTTATTATATGTTACACACGGTAATTCTATATGTTATTGCTCTAATAAATGAAAGTAGTTCTATTCAGTAACTAATTTAATTATTTATTATTTTAGCGGACAGAAAAAAAAAATATCTTGGCTCAAAAATAATATTTCTAATCGTTCAACTAGAATTTGAGGTTAAAGTTCAAAAAAATTAAAACTTTAAAATATTGATAATTAAAAATTAAAATTTTAATGGTATAAGAATTTTTATTATGAAGCTTTTGTATCCTTAACTTTATCTGAAAGATATTTAATTAATTAAACGTTTTTATAAAAAGTTAGTTTCTGGTTTCGCCGCTAGGTGGCTACGCTTTCTCGCTATTAGAAAAATTTTACCAAAGTATATATAAGTCTAAAATTTTTTTCTATCAGTAAAATATTTTATTGAAGAGCTAATTAGTTATTAAACAACAAAATATTGTATTTACTAAAATTATTATTTAAAAAAAGACATATTGAATGAAGAACAATATTCTTGCCTAGAGAACATTTTTAGGAAGAAAATCTTAATTCAAGAAAATTTGATATTGAAGATTTTGATTCAAAAGTTTTAAATAATTCAGTAAAGATTTATTATTTTGTGAGTAGCTTTTAAAAGTAAAATTATTGCAGTAATTATGAAGTATAAAAAAATAAAAAAATTTTTCAACATCACGTAAGCCACTATCGAAAGCAGCCTTGAATTTCTCTATCAACTCAGTAACTCAAATTAAATAAATGACTTTGTTTTCCTGAAAATGATATGGAAAAAGCTAATCGCGAACAATTAAAATAATTAGCAATTACGTAGAGTCAATACCAAATTGCCTGTTAGGAAAACTAGATTATAAAATTCCATCCCAGTCATCGAATTCTCCAGTTCTGTTTAAGAAACCAAAATGAAGCTACTGGTAATCGTGAGTATCCTGGGCCTGGCGCAATCTTTTGATCCGAGCTCCCTGTTTGAAATCGAGGAGTTGATGGTCTTCGTAAAAGGCGCGGACAACCGATTGTCCGAAGCTTCAGACGAATTGAACGACGTGAAAATTGATGGTGAGAAGAATTATGCTGAAACAATCGACAAATACCTGCTGCAAGTGCCTCACACGGACGAGGACGGGGAAGATTATCAGCATCTGAAGGACCTGATGGAGAAGATCGACCAAGCTTGGAATGACTTAAGAACGAAGGACATTGGAGATGACAAAAAGAGTCAACTAGACGACTTGGCGAAGACTCGCAAGGAGATGTACGACTTTTACGTCGGAAACGGATCTACGGATGGGCTTCCAGCTCAAATCGCGAGGGTAAGACACTTGCCGGAGACTTTGGCTTAGATGATTCTGAAGTTGATGATTTCCAGGCGAAGGAACCTTTCTCGTGCAATCTGACGATGCCCGAGCAACTTCGCTTGCAGAAGGTCCATCAAGCAGTGACTTTGTCCGAGCTCAGAGCCTTCATTCTGTGTCTCAAAAGTGGAAAAGACAACCAGAAGGAAGTTGCAACAGGAATTATGCACTTGGAAGAGTACATCCTGGCAAGCAAGCTCGGGTTCCAAAAAACCAATGACATTTTCCGTGCTTGCGATCCGCCGGAGCACGTCAGAGGTAAGTGCAAAGTCTCAAGTCATCTAGGAACTCACTCTGAACCATTTCAGGGAAAACCTTTGGAGAGTTACTGGGCTTCCTTCAAGGTATGATTGTCAACGTCGGGCACACCAACGTTCGACCAATCAAAGGCCGCTATTGTCGTCAGAACTGCGACGGGATAGACGAATCCAGGATCACCGAATGCTTGACTGATTATAACGATCATTGTCACAAGAAAAGTTGCAACGGAAAGATCTTTCACTGTTTGAGCATCAACAGTATTTCCACTTGTGAAATGGTTAATTGATTGAAATTCTGTTGCAAGTTTAATGTTCTTGATTCTTAATGTTGGTTCTCAACAGGACAATAAGTCAGACCGACGGTTTCCTTGGGCCTACAGTGACATTACGAAGAAAACATGGGGAAAGAAGGAGAATTGTGAAGGAGAGGATGAAACCGCAATGAAACAATATACAGTGGCTCTTATCGAATGTATAAATTGCATGTGCATCTGTGCGGAGGAAGACGACGTAACCAAGGCCATTAGAACCTTCAGCTTGATTCCACAGTTTGCTAATATCAAGAATAATATGTGAGTTGTGAATGATATTGGTAATGATTTGGACATTACGATGGATAAGTCATTTCTACTAAGATATTGAAGAAGATTAGATAAAATGACATAAACATTGTTCTCCAAGATATTAAGAGAGGCTAGCGTTAAGACAAATTGTAATATTTGAAATCCTGATAATTGAATTATTGTAGGATCGTCACAGGTGTTCGGTTTCAAGAGTCGGGTAAGATGTTCCACGTCCAGATTGAAGAGTCCAAGTTGGGCGCCTTAGGGGAGATAGTTCCCGGAACCTCAAAGTGGAAGAAGTTGAATTCTTTCACCTACGACTCCAAAACAGGCACCTTTAAGATGAGAGAGAGACTCGTCAGCAAGCAGCTGCATGAGAACTTAGACTACAAGATCTTCAAAATGGACAGCAGGTCAGTGAACTTTGATTTGCTGAGGACTCCGATGGGAGAAGTCATTGTTGGAGTCTCTCTGGGATATGATGAAGACGATGATGCTGTCGAGCTCCAGATCTTGTCATGGCCGTTTGACTTCAAGACGGGAGAGTTGAAGGATCCGGTGAACTTGGAAGGCACAGATGTGGACCATGATTGGATCACCTGGAGAAATTCTCCAAGGAAGCATAAAAATTACGAAAAAAAGAGGTAAGTTTGGACCCAGAGTGTAGAATCTCAAAAGTGAGTGTTCATTAACTTGCAGGTTCTGGTTCTCCATTTCTGACCTTGATGAGCCAACTCTGGCGCCCTCCAACCGGGTATTCTCAGAACCCAACGAGAAACTCAATATCTGGGTGACTGGGGGCCAGCAAGACATGTCTCAGCACACTATTCCATACATAGATCTCCAAGATGTCACATATTCTGATCAAAAAGTTCTTCTAGGGGGTCTGGAACTCATTTACGCCCGTGGCAAAGGTTTTGGAGGATTCCTGGGTTTCCGGCTCCAGGGCTATGATTTAACGAGCACTTTCAAGGACGAAATGGACCAAGATGATATCGATAAATACAAAGCGGACTTTGATGGAGAGCTCGTTAGAGAGATTCCTGTTAAATCTTAATAATGATTCTTTATTAATATTTAAGTGTATTATTCCGCTCAGCCAAAAAAAAAAATAAAACGAGTCCAATCTTCAAAGTTTACCCCCTTCTGTAGTCGCTCATGACCTTAGTAGTTTATGCGACTTTAACCAAATAAAGAAAAAAATTAAAAAAAAGGTTGACCCTGTGAAGACTATCTCTGCAATTTCCCGTCAATTCCATACCTAGGCTTTTAAAATTGCACTTATGACGTTTTTGAGCTCTTCGAGCTCAAAAATACAATTTGTGTGCATTTTTAAGCTCTCCAAGCTCAAAGAAATAGCTTTTGTATGGTTTTGAGCTCGTCGAGCTCAAAAGTCTGATAGAAATTTGATAAAACACTATTTTTCAAATTTTCAAACCGCAATAAATTTTGAATGAATGAACCGATTTCTACGCAATTGGCGGCATTCGATGCAGTTCTTCCAGTCTCATAAAGAATCTTTATTTTCAAATTGATCAAACTATAAATTTTGGAATTATTCGAAAAAAACACTTTTTTTGGTTTTCTTTCGTTCACGATATCTCTCGAACGAATCAACCGATTTCGACCAAATTAACGGCGATCGACGTAGTTTTTCAAGGTTAAAAGCTGACTAGTTTTTAGAATCGATCGGTCAAGCCGTTCAAAAGTTATTTCAAAAAAACCATATTTGAAAAAAAAATTTTTTTCAGTTTTTTTGAGATTTCTCAAAATCTACTGGTTCAAATAAGTCCAAATTGTATTTAAAATCTAAGTTTGGCCAAACCCTTTCGAATAGCGCCACCTGCGATAAAATCGGTCAAACCGTTCAAAAGTTATGAGGCTTACATTACAAACGGGTTAAAACCAATAACTTCACGATTTCTAAAAATCTTTGATTTTGTTAGCGGGAAATTCAAAAACCAAAAATACCCGGAGTTTTTTTTTTCAATAATCTAAATAAAATCCGCAAATTGAATTTCAATTAAAAATCATCAAATTTTCCGTATAAATTAAAATCTCCAAAAGCTGCAACCTCTCGCTTAATATTCCTCGAGGATTTTGACACCCAAGATTGAAACTTGGTCCCAAATCCCGATAGAAGAATCAAATACCCAGACGAAGCCTTAAAAAATTTCTGCCCCGAATCGAAGCTTATCGTAATTTCCACACTCTTACAACTAATTTAATTACACACACACTCGAATTACATACAGCTTGTTAACATTCCCCCAGCTTTCTACAGGTTCGACACATTCTCCAGCGAGCTCACGTTTGCATTACCACATAGTAAGCATTGGTTTTAGTGAGTACGAGCCGGGACCGTAAGAAGTACGTAGTAGTAAGTGGAGAGCAGTCCGTTGTTTTCAGTGTGGCTGTACTCTGCTGACCCAAATGAATCCTACCGCCCGTCAGTCCTCGTTCGGGCTTCTTCGTGATCGTTCCTTTCTATTTTGACGTTCATAATTCCTCAACATTTTCCATAAATAATTCATATTTTTCATTGTTTTACTAAAAATTAATTAGTGCGCAGTTTTTTATTTTTTAGTTTGGTAAAATTCACCTTGATTTCCCCGAAAATGTGAACTTTTGGGTTCCCGGTAAACTGGATGTTGAAGAACTGAAATATCGGAACATGTGTGCGGTTTAAATAAGATTAGTAGCAGCTGGGCTCGGTAGTAAGAGAAAATAAGTGCGTGACTTAAATATACTTGGATATTGTGAAGCTTTAAATATAATACACTGGTTTAATAATAATTATTATTCTAATTGTTGAGGCCGATGTGTCGAACCAAGGAATTAAAAGTGTAATTTTTGCTTCAAGTGCAAAAGCAATTCAATACACTGTTGAAAATTTTTATGGTAATTTTACAAATTTTTTCAGGAACTTATAGTTAAAATTATGAAAAGCAGTTCCCGCTTTTCAATTTTCCAATTGATTGATTTTTGAGCGCTTCCAGCTTAAAAATTCAAAAATACGATATTTATGAACAAAATGTTCTTCAAAAATGATATCTTGATGGATTTGTTCAAGGACAATCATTTAGTTTCAATAATAATGCAAAAAAAAACGAATATTGCAATGCACCATTTTTGACGTTTTTGGTGTAGGTTAGTTTTTGATCTTCCAGGCTTCTAATTTGATATTTATGAACAAAATACTTTTCAATGATGTTTCACAAATGTGAAAAGCGGTTGACCAGTACGCCATCGCTGAAACTTCCCGCTTTTTCCGAGAAAATCTTCCAATTGGTTGATTATTTAGTTCTTCGAGCTAAAAAATCCAAAAGTTACATCAAAAATACGATTACTTAGAAATTTTTTGCTATAACTTCTGAACACGTCGTTCGATTTTGATTTGCTTCGGGGCAATTTTTTAAGTCCAAAAATTGTTTATAAACTCTTGAGTCCTTCAATCGAAGAATTTAAAAGTTGTCTCAAAAAAACGAGTATTTAGAAATTTTTAAATGGCTATAATTTTTGAACTTGTCGTTAGATTTTGACTTGCTTGGCGGCATTCGACTTAGTCTTTTAAGTCCAAAAAAGTGTCTCTGATGTCTGAAGTTGATTAGTCAAATATTTAGAAAGTTATTTAGAAAAAACTTAAAAAAAATTGTTTTTTTGGTTTTTATTTGTTTTTCATATCTTTTTCTCGGGCAAAGTACGATTGACTTTAAAATCAAATCAGATCAAAGTCTCAATGAACACTTTCGAACGCCGTGTCGCTCATCTCGATCGGTTGATTCGTTCTAAAGATATCCTACGACAAAATTTTATTTGCATACATACACAGACACGCAGCCGGACATTCAGCCGGGAAAAGTCGGAACGGCTTCCTAGGACCTCAAAATTTGAAGATCTGATCAAAAACTCTTCTTCTAAAAATTTGACCAAAATAATTTCCTACTTTTTAAAATTAGATATTTTTCTTTATAAAATACTTGTAATTTTACAAAAATTTTCAACAGTGTAATAACAGTTTTTAAATACTATGTGCAAGTGCAGCTCAATGATCCGGTTGCTCAGGATACCTATCTGATAACAATTAGCCTTAATGAGAGCACGTGGGATTTTTTAACGGATACAACGCGATGTCGCTGCGCTTCACGGTGATAATTATCTACAAAAGACACTGACTTTACCAGTAAGTAATCATAATGCGTAATGAGTTGTCAGTTTGTATTTTGAGGGGCTAGAAATCGGGGATCGGCGGGTCACCAGGTGTCCCACTTGCGATTTTGAACCAGTTATTTAGATTTTATGTTTTCTCCGGGCGATTATGTTTTTCGATCGACTAGAACTAATTTATTCTAGTGACATGATTTCTCTTTCGAGATAAGGCTCAAGCTTACGCTTTACTTTGTTTATTTTCAGTTAAGTGGAAAATTGGAGGGAAATTTTTATGAGTTTGAATTTTTTTTTTTAAATTGCAAAGATTTATTAGCGATTTTTTACAGTTTACGAATAAGTGCGAATTTAGAAAGCATTGACCTGCTTTGATAGTATTTATCATGATTTTTTAATAAAAATTATTAAACTTGATTATTTGTGAAATTCAATAATTTAGAGAAATTTTTTTTGACTTTCAACTTAATTTTTTTGTATTAAAAAATTTTTTTTCGAAGAAATAAGTTAGACAACTTTTATAGAACATTAAATTTTCTACAAAAAAGTTTTCTTAAGTCGAAGCTCTAGGACGTATAGTTTTCAAGTTATGGAGCTTGAAAGGTGAACCTAAAAAAAAATTGATAAATTCTTCTATTATATTGAATTAATTAATTTTAATTATAAAATTAACTTATGATGTGGATTTAAAAAATTTTTTTTCATCCCAGAAGCTACGCTTATGAATGCAGTAACTAGTAAATTTTCCTAGAGCCGAAAACTATTATAGATATTGAGTAAACTATTTAAGAAAGGAAAAAATTTTCTCAAGGTCACATAAGTTTTTAATTTTTTATTATTTTTCTGACAAATGATAAGTTTTATTAAAAAATTACCCTTGAAAAAAATTCGGAGATATTTCTACTTTAACCATTCATATTTTCTAGAATCAAAAAAAATTTTTTTAACACAAAAAAACTTTTTTTTCACTCAAAAAAAATTTTTTTTCACTAAAAAAAAAATTTTTTTTTTCTGCGTATTAAAATAGTACCTTATAATAAATAAAATAGTTATCCTTGAACTGGAGTAGATTGCGCGGGCGGGTTTATTAAAACGACCTCTGACCGTTTGTAACATATTACACATAATGTTTAATCCAGCAATGTCGACGAATTTTTCCTGCTCTCTAACACTAAGTGGTAATTCATGCCGTGTCTCATGTAACGTGTCAGTATTCCGTATTCCGTGTCTCAATCAAGTACAACTTTATTCTAGTTTATTTCCAGATCCGTCTCCGCCACAAACGCGGTCATGAGAATTATTTGTAATTGTCCGTGTACATACAATTTATGTCTGTATTTGCACTAACTTCATTCAAAAGATCTGGATTCAATTTAATAAGAGCTGCAAATAATAAAATGATTACAATTTCTTCGAAATTTTTAATTTGCTTTTTGAGGCGTGCAATTTCTAAATTTTTTATTTTTACTTAAAATTTTTAACAGCAATAATTTATATAAATATTAAATTATTAAATTGCTTTGAAAAGAGGGGATTATAGTTAAAAAAAAAAAAAAAATCGGTTGGGGATTCGATCCCGGGTTTTCTGAGTGGAAGTA
>JZSA01006675.1:0-46010 GCA_000956155.1 Cotesia vestalis | reverse complement strand
TATTATTATTATTATTATTATAATTTAATGCGCGTGAGTAATTAAAATAATAATTATTTTGATAGTTTCACAGAACATAAGTGAAATAAGGCGTTGTAATAAAAATATTAAAACATTGTAAATAAATACACACATATTATAAAAGATAGAACAAACATTCACTTTGCTGTAAGCTTAAAACCGTGAGCTGATGGTGTATTAGCTTAAGATTAATCGTTCTTGCTATGAGTGAAATTATGCCGGTGAAAATTTACCTACTTTTAAATCAAAAGATAAATAGAAAATTCATATTATATTACAATCTTGATCTTAAAAATTCTTAAAAAATATTCACGCAGACTAAATAAAAAAAAAAAAAATATTTAATTGAGTTTGACATTTAAATTTATTTTAAAGAGTCAAAAAAAATTTAGAGCCGAAAATTGAATGAATGAGCATGTAAATACTCTAATATATTTAACATGCGTTGACTTGTTAAACATTAATTATTTTTTCTAGCCTTATGCAATTGACTGTCGTATTTGTACCGTCAAATGAGGACAAAAATAATTATAATTATAATAGTAATAAAAATAACAAGAGGGAGCGCGTTATATTATTAACAACGGGAATAATAACAATAGCACTTGTCACAAGATATGAATAGAAAGGTACTCGAGCATGCGAGTGAAACGTTAAAAAATTTCTCTTCTTATTATATATTATATATATAATATTTCAAAATTTTCAATTACTGCTCTAAACACATAAATAATTAACATTAACTCTTAAAACTTGAACTTTTGTAATTTATAATTTATAATAATAACGATACTTAAAAATTATCATTAATAATTATAATTTATTTTAAAATATATTATTGCGACTTTCACTGGCTCGGAAATTCTTAATTTTGCTAATTATTTAATTGACTTATTTATTTACTGTTGTTACTTGCTTTAAATGAATTTTAATAGTTTCTTGGTCGAGATTTTTTTGAAAAGCAAAAAATATAATTGCAAAATATTTTTAATATTTAAGTGAATTTCCGGATGTCACACCCAGAGTTCAACCAACCTAGAATCCGGCATGTGCAGTCGTTTGAAAATCCTCAATACAATTATGAACTCTATTATTAAATAACATTTAAATTTTAATTTGTTTTTATTTTGTGAATTTATTTTGACGCAATTACGAGTTTTTTTTTTTAGGAAGTAAAATTTTTTTTTCGAGCTTTTAATTAATTTTAATTGTAATTAATCAAAGATCACAAAGGCTTGTAATAATAATTTGTTAAATAAATAAAATAAAGACCATATATATATATATTTTTTATAATTTATAAAATGCAATATATATTAAATAAGATAACGATATACATTATAACGATACACGAACTCCTGAAAGCGCGACCGTTTGTTTTCACCGAATCACGTAAAATTGAAAGTTCTTTTACGACGTAAGACTAATATCTAACTATTTTGATGAGCAAATAAATATACATTTGTTTATTTATTTTTATAATTAACAGTTCTATTTTTATTTCAAAAGAAATAGAAAAGAAAAGGCTTATACTGTTTAAATTAAATGGAAAAAAATTATAATTTTATGAAAAAAATCAATGCAATCAATTTTAATGTCAAAAAATACGTAGAATAAAAATAAAAGTATTTTTTTTTTTTATTTTCAGGTGATTTCAATAAGGCCTGAGTTATTAAACGGCTTTTGCACGCCTCAAAATATCGCAATATGGCTGCCGTTGATAAAAGACACATTACTGCCAGTATTTCTCGCGATATTCGACAAAATGTTCTGCCGATATGTCGCTAAAGTTTACACCAAGCAAGATAATATGCGTAAACTAGCTCACTGTGAGTAATAAACCCAAAATGTTTGTTTTAATATTGTTAGAGGTTATCCATACTGTTGTTGTTGTTTTTGTTGTTGCGCGCGCAGCTTTCCGCATGGAAAAATATTGATGCGACATCTATGTATGTGACTTACACACTGAGAGAAAATTTTATTTAATAGTAATAAAATTTTATTACTATTTAATAAAACGTTTATTTGGCTAATAAAGAGGAAGGGGAAATAAACAAGTAGGTTAGGTTAGGATGTCTCGTTGGAACATCTTTATACTATTTATTTATTAAAAGATTTTACATTGAAAATATATTTGAATATATTATAATTAATTGATAAATATTAATTTTTTTTTTTTTAAATTATTTGTTTTAATGACTTAATATTCGTATGAAAAACACATATTAGTATTTAAGAAAATTTTATTAAATACTAACAAAATTTTATTCATATGGAATATAATTTTATTACTATTAACTAAGTTTTTTTTTTAAGTCCAAATAAACTTTTTTATTACTATTAAATAAAATTTTTTCTCAGTGCATAATATCTATATGTTTGTAAAAAATTAATTTTGAATAAGTTCATCTTTTATAAAGTCGAAATTTTGTAACTCAAAAATTTTTCATGAATCAAGAAAAAAAATTTTTTTTAGATAAATTTTTTGGCACAATATTTTTACTCGAATCTTTTTTATCTAGATATAAGAAGACTTAAAAATTACAATTTATTATTTTTTTAAAGAAAAAAATGTCTAAGTTTGGGCATATTTTTCCATGCGAATTGCTGTAAGACACTATACTGTATTACGTCACTAAGATACTGTAATATAGTGTAGAATTCTGCAGTAAGTTGCGCGCGCCATAAGACTGGGGATAGCTTCAACCAAAATGCGCGCGCAATAAGAGGGGGGATAGCCTTAACTAATCCCAAAAAAAACCTAGAAAATATTTCATGAAATTCTGTCCTAAGGTGGCGTAGATGGTAAATTTCGTCATTTTGAACAAGACGCCGAGTACAAATTGCAACTTAACCTAAACCATGGCTTGAAATTTCCACTTACCAATGGCAGCCTTTACGGCAGGCTTCATAATCATCAAAACCGAGGTACCAATCAATAATTCATTAACTTTAGAAGCTACATAGCAAGATACTAATTGAAAAAATTAATTTGGATTTTTCAGCACGAACTGGAACAATAACAATGGGCATTCAGCACTACCCGCGCGCCCAATCCCTGACAGACGACAATTACGGTTCACTGCCTGCAGAACTGACGTCGTTCACGAGTTCTACATTCGAACCTCGTCAGCACAAAGACTCGAAGACCAACTCAATTGACACCCAGTCAACGCAACGGCTGATAAAAATGAACGAGAATTTTGAATTCGGAACCAAAAGGAAGATCGGCAGCACCGACGTCTTTGGGCAGAATATGGAGAATCTGGTCCAGCTGGAAGACCCCAAGAGGAAACAGTTCGCCAGGAGTCTTGATGAAATCCGCGAGGAGGTTCCTAAGAAGGATAAGGATCTTAAGATCCAGACCAGGAAGGACGAGCAGGAGTTCACCCGGAACTTAGTGAGACGCAACCAGAGTTTTGATCAGTCGAAGTATCTGCGCGTGGGTTTGGATTCAAGGACTTATGACATCAAAGACCTCATTCGGAAGGACAGGCAGATGGATCTTATGAGGAAGGACTATGAAGAGGACGGGTTTGACAGTTCTGATGACGGAAGCTGCGATTTTGATAACGAGAACTTTGATGACACTCTTAGTTCCTGTAAAAGTCGCAGTAGGAGTTGCTGTTCGGTTACTACTGTCGCTAATGATGACTTTGAGTTCTTTCAAAGGAAAGGGACCAAGGTAAGCTTCTAACTGATTGATTTTTTAGCTCTTCGAGCTAAAAAATCCAAAAGTTATGTCAAAAATATGATTATTTAGAAACTTTTGAATATAACTATTTTGTTGGATATAGAATTCGGTGAAAAAGTTTAGGACTTTTTGCTTGCTTTAGATGAAATGGAAGAATTATTTTTTGGGTCTTTTTTATAAAAATGCCCTTAAGATAGCTTAAGTTCAAAAATTCATTTCTGCTATGCATCATTTTTGACGTTTTTGATGCTCTACACTTCTAATTCCATATTTATGGACAAAATGTTCTTCAAAAATGATATCTTGATAGATTTGTTCAAGGACAATCATTTAGTTTCAATAATAATGCAAAAAAAAACGAATATTGCAATGCTCCATTTTTGAGGTTTTTGGTGTAAGTTAGTTCTTGATCTTCCAGGCTTATAATTTGATATTTATGAACAAAATACTTTTCAATGATGTTTCACAAATGTGAAAAGCGGTTGACCAGTACGCCATCGCTGAAACTTCCCGCATTTTCCGAGAAAATCTTCCAATTGGTTGATTATTTAGTTCTTCGAGCTAAAAAATCCAAAAGTTACATCAAAAATACGATTAGTTAGAAATTTTTTGCTATAACTTCTGAACACGTCGTTCGATTTTGATTTGCTTCGGGGCAATTTTTTAAGTCCAAAAATTGTTTATAAGCTCTTGAGTCCTTCAATCGAAGAATTTAAAAGTTGTCTCAAAAAAACGAGTATTTAGAAATTTTTAAATGGCTATAATTTTTGAACTTGTCGTTCGATTTTGACTTGCTTGGCGGCATTCGACTTAGTCTTTTAAGTCCAAAAAAGTGTCTCTGATGTCTGAAGTTGATTAGTCAAATATTTAGAAAGTTATTTAGAAAAAACTTAAAAAAAATTGTTTTTTTGGTTTTTATTTGTTTTTCATATCTTTTTCTCGGGCAAAGTACGATTGACTTTAAAATCAAATCAGATCAAAGTCTCAATGAACACTTTCGAACGCCGTGTCGTTCATCTCGATCGGTTGATTCGTTCTAAAGAAATCTTACGACAAAATTTTATTTATATACATACACACACATGCGGCCGGACGTCCAGCCGGGAAAAGTCGGAACGGCTTCCTAGGACCTCAAAATTTGGAGATCTGATCAAAACTCTTGTTCTCAAAATCTGACCAAAATAATTTTCTACTTTTTAAAATTTATCTGAAAGATTAATTTATTATTTGATTTTCAGACCGAAATATTTTCACCGAAAAAATTACCCGACAAAATTAACATGAGATCATTCACACCAAAGATCATCGACGACACCTGGATCATCGAGAACACCGCATCTGTTAACAAAGTCAACCTCGTTGCAAATAACAATAAGAACAATCATAATATTAGTAATAGTAGTAATAAAAATTCATCAAATAAAAAGAACGTAAAACTGATCGTTAACACAAAACCGACGATCCAGTCGTACCATTTGAAGAAAATCTCCCCCGGTTACTCGATGAACGACTTGGACAAGCTCTTCCCCGAGGAGAAGTCCCAAGAAAAGCTCGGCAATGCTAGTCTCAAAGGCACCCTCAAAAGGTCCGAGATTCACCACGACAGCGTGAATGACGCTACCCTCAGACACATCGGAGGCTCCGCGCCGGATTTCAAGAAGATTTTCCTCGAATGCGTTTGATTCTTAATTGTTTTTATTATGTTAATGATAACGAATAAATTAATGGTATTACTAATTAATATAGCTAGTAATTAACTTAGCGATTGTGTTCAATGATGTAATATATATTTTTTTAACTATTTTATTAACCCGTGTTTTTATTATTGAGTAATTAATTATTAAATGTATATAATTATTGTAAATTTGTATCTTATTTAATAAATTGATTAATGTTGATCTAGTGGATTTAAATTTATTGTTATTATTTAATCTTTAATAAAAAAAAATAATACTTAAATTTAAGTAAAAAAATTATTTAATAAAAAAAAAAACATTTATCAATATAATCTTATGATATTTATTTAAAAAATCAAGAATATTTAAAAACTAACTTTAAATTCTCTTAATTATTACAAAGTTACTTAAACGCTCTTATAAAATATTTACAAAAGTAAAAAAATATTAGACAAAATATCAGTCTGTATAAAAAATTGATTCATCAAACAAACATTCTTTAAATTCTTCCTATCATACAAACAAGGCACTAATTATTGTTAAGAAACATTCTTAGAATTTATTTTTTTTCTATATCTTCAATTCTCGATTAATTTTTTCTGCAATATCCGCTCACTTCTCCCCCCGAGTTGGAAAAATTTACTTAAATAAACATAACTGATATACTAAAACAATTAATTTAAGCTCAATTTTCTTGAACCATTAATTCTTCATTCACAATTCTTCCTAAAACGTGATAATTCCGAATATCACAGTGTAATTCCCTGATAGCCAATTGGAAATGAAAGTTGGCGCCATCTCGTTGATTAAATTGTAACTAAAAATTTTTTGCTATCAAATTGACGATAAGTATGACTGTTGCGTCAAATTCCGGTCATAGGTTAACGTGAACTTCGTTTCGCTGGTGCTAACTCGGTAAGTTTGTTGATCTGAAACTCTAGCTATCAGGCTAGATGTTCTAGCACAAAAAGTGAGGCTATCAGGGTAACTACCCTGATCCCTGATTAAAAAAAAGTATTGAAAAATATTGAAAATGAATGTAAATGAATCCAAACGAATTCGCCCAATGCAAACTGTATATCTATATATACAGTTGCATAGGTCAATACTTTTTTTTAATCAGGGTAGCCAGCGCTTTCTCAGTAAGTGTTGACTTCCAGCAGTTACGGTTAATTTATACATCAAGTTGGCGGTAATTCTTCTCTCAACAACAGTTGTAAGCAAATTGACGGAAATCTACGGCCTCAACTTGAATATAAGTTAACAATCAAACTTGTAGTTAAATTTCCTTTCAACTTTACTACAATTTGAAGGAAATACTTGTACAGCAAGTTTTGACGTCTATTTGCAGAGTAAGTTATAGGTAACTAATAGGTTATCGCTCGCTTTGCCAACTCTTTCCGTCAAGTTTGCTTCAAATTGCGGACGTAGATTGACAGTAAGTTATAGGTAAGGTGGCTGTCAGGGTTCTAGCACAAAAAGTGAGGCTATCAGGGTAACTAGTCACCAAAAGTAGTAAATTCAAAAGTTGTCGGTAAGTTTAATTCCTATCTACCTAAGTTGGGGCGACATCTGTGTAGCCTTAGAGCAACTATTCCTACTATTAATAATCTCATCAATGCTCTGCTTCAATTCCTCCATTTCAAGAACATCAAGTGGAAGGGATGTCTGAGTGGCCATTTCGCGTGCAGTTCCCTGAGCATCTGACTGAACACTCCTTGTAATATCCGGGCTAAAGTCAGAATCACTCCCATGAGACTTCTTAAGTACATCTTTATCAACTTCCTTCTCTTTATGCTTCTTAGCTTCAAATTTATCCAATTCTTGAGAAAAGTGTTTGGTGGCAACTTCATTCTGAATGCAAAACTTGCTCTTTTCCACCTCCCTGGTCTTGCCACTCTTACTGCTTCTGCTCCTACCGCAATCCTCTTCACAATTCAGCATCTTGGTTTCTTCATCAGCTTCACTGTCTTCGCTCTCGCTATCATGCTCGTCTTTATCATCAGCATTCTTGCTCTTGCTTTCCAGAGTCTTGGATTTGTCAACACTGGAGTTGTCGCTCTCGCTTTGGTCCCCGAAAAAGAGCGGCAGCAAGATCTGGGCGTTCTTGTTGTACAGGACCTTCGAGTTGGAAATACTGTCGTCCAGATCAGCCATAGCAGAGCGTCGCTTCATATTCGGAATCTGCGAAGATCCATAAGCCGCAAGCGCGGATAAAATTTGGGCATGGTGACTTTCTTGAGAAGTGGTGCTGCCGCGACGGAACAACGGTCCGACTCTCGAACTAGACTTGGCAAATTTCTTCTGCTTGCTTCGCTTGGTCCTTGGCACGGAAGAGCCTCTCTTTCGGCAAGCCTTGACTTCCGCTATTTGGACCGAAATTTGCGAGTCCAAAGAATTACGGCGAGAGTGAACGGAAACTCTTTGCACGCTGTAGCTCACTTCGGAGTCTACCGAGTTCCTGCGGTAGCTAGACATAGAACCGCCATTACCGACTATCAATGCGTCTCTCCGCGTGACAAACTTCGGCAAGGCTGCGGCCCAGGTCGAGCTGAAGTCTTGTGAAGCCACTGAGTTCAAGTCGAAGTTCAGTCCTACGGGATCGTGAGAATTGTGGAAGCTTATTGACAAACGCCCGGCATTGTTGAAAGTTTTGCGCTTTGCAAACGCTTGAGCTATCACTTTGTGCTTCTTTAGCTTCACTGGCTCGTCTGGGTCGGGATTGAACCTCCTGAAAAGTCAAAAATAATGAAGATTCAAATCTGAAGGAACTTATTTGTTGATAAGAATTACTTACCGTCGGAAGAACCTCTTCCAAGTATCGACTGTCGAACTGTTCCAGACCCAAAGTGACATCAAGACACCAGCAAGGAACGGTGCTAGCAAGTGCAGCTGAAGTTTAGTAACACTGGGTCGGAATGATATCTTGCAGTTTGAGCCTTCGTCATATTTGGTTGTAATTGCGCATCTTTCAAATGATTTTTTTATTTAATAAATTGTTTCAAGAATTTTTGTCTTAAGTCAAGCTAAACTTTCTAGTAGAGTAATTAAATTAAAAAAAAAAAAGATACTTACATGATATAGTCACGAAAACTTTGACGCCATTGATAAGAATTTTGGAATTCGTAAATATGGCAGTACATTGTAATAATTACAACGAAGAATGTTAGCAATGAAAAGAAAACCATTCTGAAGGAAATATCACGGATTTTGGCATAAGCTCGTTCTGATACAAAATTTTGGCTTTGTATTTTCAAACTGATTAGTGTTGTAAGGCCTAAAAAAAAAAAAATTGGCTTCTTTAGTCAAAATTTTAATGACATGTTACAAAATTTTCTGATATTTTTGTATGTAAATAAAATTTTTTCTCGGATAGTAATGTCTCGGGTAAAAAACTTTATGTATAACTATAGATAATTATATATGATTTATATATAATTATATATAATCTTGCATGGCTGTATATTGCTCCATATATAATTATATATAATTATACGAAACCCCGACAGTCATTATATATAATTATACGAAACCCCGACAGTCATTATATATAATTATATATGATTTATATATAATTATATATAAATCATATATAATATTATATATAATTATACGAAACCCCGACAGTCATTATATATAATTATACGAAACCCCGACAGTCATTATATATAATTATACGAAACCCCGACAGTCATTATATATAATTATACGAAACCCCGACAGTCATTATATATAATTATACGAAACCCCGACAGTCATTATATATAATTATACGAAACCCCGACAGTCATTATATATAATTATACGAGTCATTATATATAATTATATATGATTTATATATAATTATATATAAATCATATATAATTATTTATAGTTATAGATAAAGTTTTTTACCCGGGGCTTCTTATTGCAATTGAAACTAACCTCTGGATAAAAAGTATCCACCAATAATAATTCCGACCAAAATCGGACCCAGGACAAATATACTTCTAGCAATTGGATTAGTGTACCCAACGAAGCAAATTCCTGTGACACTGTTGCCATCTACTTCTGCGCGAGTTATTACCGTCAGAGTGAGGAACAAAGGAACAGACCAGGCGAACATGTGGAAGTAAGTGCTTTTCTTTGTGATCTTTTCCTGGCTAGTACCGTCCGTGGCTTTGAACCTTATGTGCCAAGCGTAGGAAAATATCACGAACCACACCATTATTGCCATTGATGAGTAGTAGATCAGGACGAAGACTATCACGCACAACCAGGTGTCGCCACTAAAATAAAATTAACCAAGCACATGGAGTGTAGAAATTTTTTTTGATCACTGTAAAAACATTTTTTGAATTACCAAAGCCAAAAAAGTGTGGAGGAAAATTTATTTACGGCTTGCTTGATTTTCAAATTTTTTTTCCAATTTTTAAGCTTAGAGTATGGTTGCAAAGGTTGACAAAAAAATTTTCTTCACCTTTTTGGCTTTAGATCACAAAATTTTGAAGTTTTTTAAGTCAAAAAGTTGCCAAATTTAGGACACGCCTTTTTGGCTTACAAAAAAATTTTTTTTTTCAATTTTTAAGCTTGAAACAGGATAGAAGTACCATTTTTAGGAATTTTATGTCCAAATTATTGTATAAATAATTTATAAACGTAATAGCATCATAAATTCTGTTTGTTAGAATGTAAAAGTTCAAAAATTCGATTAAAATATTATTTTCTGTACAATTATCGAATTTTAAAGTGTCAAAAACTATTTGTTCCACCGTTTACGTTATCAAAAATTGGTAAAATAATTTTTTACATTTTTTTTGGCTTAATATTTCAAAATTTTGGAGTTTGTAAAGCCAAAAGAGCTTCTAATTTAAAACATACGTTCTTTTGGCTTAAAAAATTTTTTTTTTCACTTACACGGATGAAAAACTCGAACAATTACAGTTTTAAATTGTAATTATTACAGATTTTATAAGAATTAAATTGTAGAATGTAATATTTACATTAAAAGCTTTGAAAATTAATATTCAAATTTTGAACTTAGAAAAATGTTATTTTGAACTGTAATTTTTCTAATTTTGAATACGACGAGACACATTACTATTTATAATGTAATTTTTCAGTTTTCTTTTTTGCGTGTGAGCTTAGAATATGTTTAGTAAAAAAAAAAAAGTTTTTTACGACCTTTTGGCTTTTTTTGATAATATAATTTAATACCTTGGTTCTTGAGTTCGAAGTGTTCCATCCTTCTGACAAACAATGGACTCCCTTGTGACCAAAGTAAACTGGAGCATCCATCCAAAGCAGTTGACCAAAAAACAGCAATTGATGTAAAAAATAACCAAGGCTGGATATTTATTAGCGCTTCGCCAATCGATCAAAAAAGTGCAAATGGTAAAGATGTTGGACAACATGCAAATGGTAGCACCCCACCTGATGAACGAATGGATCTGGTCATGCTCGTCAGCTGTGTAAAGCGGATCGTTGCAGGGAATTCCGCATCCTTCTATCCCCTCGAAGGTCGTCAGTGGGTTGTCCGTCGCGATTAGAGGCTTGAAGCACTTTCCTGAAATGTTGAACGGCAGGAATCTTGAAAAGTCTTTGCCTTCTTTCGGGAATAGCTTTGGGTTGTCGCATTTTATGAAGCTCGGCCAGATTGTGTGGTTGAAAAGGATTCGACACGGGCTCAGGATTTTCTTGCAAAACTCCTGCGAGGGCAGCTCTATTGTATTGTTGTTGCATTTAGGCTTGAATACCGAGCACAACAGGGGTTGGACCACTGCCCAGCATCTTGGGATGTGTCTAAGGCTCTGTAAGAGCCGAAGTCGGTCCTGAAAATATTTTTTTTTAGTAAAAGTTTCTCAATTTTTTTACTAAAGAAGGATTTAGAATTTTTGTTGTAGACAAAAATTTTTTTTAAGAATTTTTGAAAAATTTTTAAGTGAAAAAATTTTTTAAAGAGAGAAAATTGAAATTTTTAAATTCTTGTTTGATTTTTTTTAATTTCAAATTTTCAAAATTTTATCAAAATAATTTTTTTCAAGCAAAAATAAATGTTTATTTTTTTTTTTTTCATTAAAAGAAGGAAATTTTATAGGAATAAGAAAAAAATCAAATAAAGTGAATTTTTAAATATTTGATTAATATTTTGAAAAAATTCTTTAATTTTATAAAAAAAAAAATTTTTTTTTGTCAAAAAAAAATTTTTTTGTTATTTTTCAATTGCAATTATTTAAGTGATTTTTTTTTTGAATAAATATAATTTTTAAATAATTAATTAAATTTCTAAAGTTTTATCTATAGAATTTTGAAATATTATTAAAAATAAATTTTTTTTCAAGCTTAAAAAAAATATTTAACTTAAAAATTATTAAAAAATAATTTTTTTAAATCACTTAAAAAATATTGAAATAAAAAAGAATTGAAAAAAACTTGTTAAAGTAACTTTTGACACTGTAACTAGCGATAATCTGACTGTACTAAGAATTCTTAAATCTATACCCCACATACACAAACATTTTAGATAACTGGCAGGTATAAAGTTACCGGAATGTCTCCGTCGTAAAAATAGGATCTAATTTCTATTTCCTCATCTGAAAAAAAACAGCCTCCAATTTTTCGAATTAGGAACTAAAAAAAATCTGTAAAAATGATAAAAATAGTACCTCAATTAAATCTTGAGTGGTGCGTTCTGGAATGAGATCCAAGGAAGTCATGGAATACGTCAAATTGGTGCCCATGCAGTTGCCGTATTTGAGTTTGACACAAGTTGCTGACCTCTCGACACCAGCAGTCGAGTAAGGGTCCCAGGGGGAGTCGACATCTTTTTCGAAGCTTCCTGGCAAGTCAGCACTAGCTTCTTGAAAGACTCCAGCGCAAGCCAGGAAAAAACAAAGGCAAAGTAGAATCTGAGGGGGGAAATAAATTACTATTTATTTTAGGAGCTAATTTAAAAAAAATAAAAATTTGATCGATAAATTATCACCTTGGAAGAACAAAAATCACTCCGGCGCTCCATGTTGGAGCGCAAAAATGCGAATCAGCGGTATCGAATATTAACGTTTAAATTAATAATGAAGCATCACAGTTTTAAGTTTAGCTTTGGCTGTGATGCCTCAACAGACGCACACTCTCTGAATTACAAGACATTTCGTTAGTATAGACATCGCCGGACCACACCAGACTGGCTAAGACCAAGACCCTATGACTATGACTATACTTTTTACTCTTCGGCTTTGCTCTTTGGGCCACCCACGTTGCGATTCATATTATTCCAGCTCTCCCACCATCCGCTTCAGGATGTTTTCAAATAAACGAGTTTTGGGGATACATATGTGCCGGGGATTCCGAGCGACGCCGAGCGCGAAAAGATGGCTGGTCGGTAGAATAGATTTTTGGGTGATCGATTGAAGGAAATTTACTTCTAGGCATTCCATATGGTGACTGGTGGGACATTTGACTCTGGAATTCCATAAATTATAAGCTATAATTATGTGACTAAAACTTATAGTACAGTAAAATTTATCTTATAATATAGAAGAATAACTAATTAACAACATCCCTTTGTCAAAAACCTCGATTACTTTTTAAGTTTCTCGTAATTATCATTTGACTGAGTGTGACTGGTGGGACTAAGAAAAATCCTTCTCTCTTACCGCGGTATACTTAAAGTCCAATTTCAGTTCGACCACTAAACTTTTAAAAAATACTTCCCTCTCAATACAAAATTTATCCTACAAACATTCAATATTATGAAGAATTAGACTGATTACCTACGTAGAAACAATTAAAAAAATTTTTTTTATTGTGACTGGTGGGACAGGCATTTGTGACTGGTGGGACAAGTACAAAATGTTTACATGAAGTTGTTTATTAAAAAGACTTTTATATTATTTCAACCTTAGAAACATTATTGTTCACATATTTAACTATAAATTATTTAGGATAATTAAAAAAAAACTAATTAAAAAACACAAATAAAGGATTTGGCATGCTGACAACACGATCTTGATAAACTTAGGTGTTAATTAATAACGAACATAAAAAAATTTGTTCTTAAAACTATAATAATAAATTTGTTAGTTAATAACAAACATAAAATGAATTTGTTCTTAAAACTATTAAAACAACATTTGACCGGGATATAAGTTAGTACGGCTGAAAAGTTACTAGGAGAGAAAAATCGATTTTCTTATTGATTAAGAAAAATTTTCTTTACAAATTAGTAAAATATGGCCTTTTAATAATAAATTAAGACTAAATTAAAATGAATTAGAGAAATTTTTTAATTTTAGTCATTTTCCCATTTCGCATGAAATGCCTCTTTTAAAATTAAAATTAATTAATTGATTAATTAAGGAAGTCTTTTCGCTCCAGCTGAGTCACAACAACTGTAGTAGTCAATATTCGATAAATTAAAATAAAAAACCCATAAAAATTCCTAAAATTAAAAAATAAATAGTATATGAGGCATTAATCGTTGAAATTTTGAAAATTAAAAAAAAATATTTAAATACAAAAATTAATTTGACTCTTGTATTAATTTTATAATTTTTATAAAAATTTCTTACATTACTGGCTTAGTTACGTAATAAACTATTAATTTATAATTAATTTCATAATTTATACAGAATTTTTCAATTCTAAATTCTACAAAAATTGAAAAATCAAAAAAAAAATTCATTGAATTTTTTATATTTTATAATTACTTAATAAATTTAATTTATTTCGTATTATTTTTCAAAAAAATTGATAAATTATAATCTTTAAGAGCCTCTAGTACGACTAATGACAATACCAAAGTATTCTGCGCAACTGCGCATCACTTTTCAAACCAAACATCACACAATTTAGGTTAAATGAACATTCTGTTAGTTTAATCCACTCTTTCATACTTTCACTATGACATTTGTAAAAAAATAACAATATTATCTCCAAAAATGTTTATAAAAATACATAAACGATAATTTCAATCGATCCGCAGTGTAATTTTTCTTTATTTTTCGGGTCAAAGTGCAATAATAATTAGTAATTATTAAAAATGATGGCGAGTAACTTAAAAATATTGAGCAAAGTGAATTTTCAGGTCAATTTTGCCAGAGAAATTCATCACAGGTAATTTATTTACGTCATTATTTAGCTTTAGTACAGTTTTAATAATAATTGTACAATTTAAACTAGAAAAATTTTAATTAATTACAAAATTTTCACATTTTTTGGTTTTTTAGTACTGTTTTTATTTTTTTCCGACTTTAGGTTTTTTTTTAAGGAAATAAATAAATAATTAATTCAATTTTTATGAAAAGAAAAAAATTACGATTAGATTTTTTTACAAATTATTTGAAATAATTCAAAGCAAATAATTTTTTTTACAAATTATTTAAAATAATTCAAAGCAAATAATTTTTTTTACAAATTATTTAAAATAATTCAAAGCAAATAATTTTTTTTACAAATTATTTAAAATAATTCAAAGCAAATAATTTTTTTTACAAATTATTTAAAATAATTCAAAGCAAATAATTTTTTTTACAAATTATTTAAAATAATTCAAAGCAAATAATTTTTTTTACAAATTATTTAAAATAATTCAAAGCAAATAATTTTTTTTACAAATTATTTAAAATAATTCAATCCAAATAATTTTTAATTTAATTTTTTAAATAAAAAAATTATTTTTCGTATAAATTTTAATTAATTCATTATTTTACGCACTATTTAATTTACAGGCTTTAAAAAACATTTTTTTGAAGTAAATTAATTTATTAAATAAAAAGTCAATAAAAAATAATCACTTTTTAATTTTTTTTCCGCTTATAAATTATATAAATGGAAATAAATAGTGTTAATTTTTGTAGCTGTAAGATTCTAGTGGTCGGCGGAGGAACCGCAGGCTGTACAATGGCAGCAAAGCTCTCGAAAAACTACCCCAACCCTCCAGACCACGTAATCGTCTTAGAACCAAGCGAGGTTCATTACTATCAGCCATTGTTCACTTTAATAGGCGGCGGGCTGAGTAAATTTGACTCTTCAAAAAGATCTACGTCTGAAGTTCTGCCGAAAAACGCTCAATGGATTAAAGACAGCGCGATGTCTTTCGATCCCGAAGCCAACAAAGTCACCACCAGCAACGGAGACACCATCGAGTATCAATTGATGATTATTGCTATGGGTCTTCAGTTGCACTGGGACAAAGTATGTTTGCCAAAAAAAATTACTTTAATTTATTGCGAGCACAATTTTTGCCGTAATTATTAAAATAAATGTTTCTAATTTTTGATATTATAAATTATTTGTTTTTTATAAAAATAAATTTTGAATTTTTGATTCGTAATATTAAATATTAAAAGCATTTATTTAAAAATTGCGGCAAAAATCTTGGCGCTAATTCATAACAAAAGATCTGTCGCAGATTCCTGGATTGGTCGACAGTCTCAAAAATCCGGAGTCACAAGTCTGCTCGATCTATGGCCCTGAAACGGTGACGGAAGTCTTTAGGAAGATCAAGAGGACTTCTAATGGACCTTGTATCTTCACTTTTCCAAATTCACCGGTAAAATGTCCAGGTGCTCCACAAAAAATTGTTTACTTAGCTGAAGATTATTGGAGCAAGGTAACTTTTTTTAAAAATCTCCAAAAAATTATCTACAAAAATTTGCCATTGTAAAATTTATTTTTACAGAAAAATAAACGGAAAAACGTGGAAGTTATTTATAATACTGCACTTCCGGTGATTTTTGGCGTAAAGAAGTATGCAGACGCCTTGTGGGAAGTTTGCAAGAGCCGGAACATCATTGTGAACACACAGATGGCGTTGGTTGAAGTCAGAGATAAAGAAGCTGTTTTTGTGGATTTGAAGAATCCTGATGTTAAAATTATCCAGAAGGTAATTTTTGATATTTTTCATCATAATTGACTAGTAACCTATCAATAGATGCACTAATAAAGGTCCTGTCAAAATTTGAGCTCGATATTTAAATTTAAAGGTCAAAATTTACAAATTTACAAGTTTTAAAATTATGAAAGAAAATTCAAAAAAATCTGACAATTTAAAACATGTCCATCTTTAACCTTTCATATCTTTTTAAAAATTCAATTTATTAAAAAATTATCACAAAGATTCGTCCATGCATCCAGATCTGGTTGATAAAATTCCAAAAATTTCTGGAACAAAAAATAAGCCTGAGAAGAAAGTCTACACGGAAAAAAGTAAACTGTAATAAATAACAGTCGATTTATAATAAGTAATTATCAACTGCTAAAAATTACCACTTCAAACAGTAAAATCATGATTTTACTATTCACATTGTAATATTTACAATTTAAACCTTACAATTTACTCTTTACATGGAAGAAAATACTATTTCAAACAGTAATATTCGCCATGTAAATGTCTAAAATGTTAAAGTATAATAATTAAGAATTCAGACTTTAATATTTATCATTTCGTACCTAAAAAATGATGTTATGATATGTAAAAAGTATAGAATAAAGTTAGTAAATTTCTAATACAAGCAACGTCAATATTTACAAAGTAAAATGGTAAATTTTAAACGCAACGCTAAAAATCAAACTGTAATTATTGACTTGCTTAGACTGGTAAAATGTATATTTTAAAAGTATAATTTTTACTGTTTGAAATATTAAATTCTCCCAGAGTGAGACCCCCTTCTCTTTCATCTGAGTTCCCCTTCTCTTCATAATATGGACTATGTATTGAAATGGCAATTTTTACTGTTTGAAACTGTAATTTTTAAAGATAAAAGAGTCGTTATTTACTATAGTGACAACTACTAATTACTTATTTTGGATATTAAATTATAAATTGTGGCTTTTATACTTTCTACATTAAGTTCTGTAATATTTAGATTTTTGCCACCCCGATGTCCGCTTTACTGTTTGAAACTATTAAAACTAACCGGAATCCGAGTGAATATTACAGTTTACTTTTTTCCGTGTAAGCTTAAAAAAATAACTATTTTGGATTCCAGTACTCATTTCTCCACGTGACTCCTCCAATGGGGCCTCCAGAAACTCTGAAGAAACATCAGTCGCTGACCAACGAAGCAGGATTCCTCAATGTTGATCCTAAAACTTTGCAGCATACCAAGTACAAGAACATTTTCGGGCTTGGAGACTGCACCACGACGCCTAATTCCAAAACTATGGCAGCCATTGGTAAGATTCGCTCTTAGCTTACACAGAAAAAAAAATTAACTTGATTCAAGAGAAAAATTCTTGAACCAAGAATATAATTTTAAAGAGGGTAATTGTCTTGAATCAAGACGAAAAATTCTTGAATTAAGTAAAATTTCCTCAAATCAAGAAAAATTTTCTTTTATCAAGAATTTTTTTACTCAAATCAAGAATATTGAGCTCTTCAAAAATATATACTAGATTCAAGAACATTTTTTTTTTCTGTGTAGAATTTTAAATCCTTTTTGTTACCCAACAAAAAGATTAATTTATTTTCAACAGCTTCGCAGTCGAAAGTTGTGCACAATCATATGCTGAGCTTTTTGAACGGCAAGAAATCAAATTTAGAGTACAATGGCTATGCTTCTTGTCCTTTGGTGACTGGACCGGGAAAGTGCATCCTTGCGGAATTTGATTACAATCTCCAGCCGCTGGAAACTTTCCCAGTTGATCAGAAAAATGAATACTGGGCGATGTTTATGATGAAGAAGTATATGTTCCCGTTTCTTTATTGGAATTTTATGCTCAAGTAAGTATGATTTATTATTATTATTATTATTATTATTATTATTATTATTATTATTATTATTATTATTATTATTATTATTATTATTATTATTATTATGATATTGACGAAAAAAATTATTAAATCAGTAATTGCAAAATTTGTATTAAAGAAATTTATTCCTGAATTTTTAAACAAAGCTTGATGATGTTTATTAAAAAAAATAATTTTTATTTCAGAGGTCAGTGGAGCGGGCCTGAATTTATTAGGAAAAGTCTAGCGATATTTAAATCTAATAAATAAAATTGTAAATATAATGTTTATTCTTGTAAATTATTTTATAAAATTGTTTCTAAAATTTGAAGTTTGTGTTAAATTATTTAATTTTAACCAAATTGAAATTCAGAAATAAGCTCGTTAACTTTGTAATTTTTCATGATTCTAACTTTGATTTTAAATACTCCGAGAGTTCTTTAAGAATGCAATGGTCTCTTCTCTGCAATTATCGATCGAGCAAATTTAATCCTATTAAAAATCGACCTCACCAGATGCCGCTACCAATACAATTTTATCAATTCAACCTTCACTAAATTACAAACAAATAACAATAAACCTTAATCTCTCTTATTACCGATTCTCAAACGACTGAATAGATAAAAAAAAATTCCTCGGCTAGAAAAAATAATTGTCATGCCATCGTTTATTTACAAGCTAGCTTCGGCTCTTGCGTGTCTTTAATTCTCAAATACACATGCAATGAGCACTTATCTAACAATGTCAACATTAGCAATATTTTTTTTAAATTTTTGTTTGGCCGCCGCATTAGAGGGTAAGTGCAGTAATTTGTTTTTAAATTACATATTGTGAAATTAGAAAATTAATTATTGATTTTTTTGAATTTTAGATGCGAGTTATTGGAACAGTGTGGCCTCTGATGAGCTCAAAGAATCATTATCGTACTCTTGGAACAAGAATGTTGCAAAAAACGTTATTTTGTTCATCGGAGACGGTATGAGCGTCGATACAATAACGGCCAGCAGGATTTATCATCAAGGGGAGACGAGTTATCTTGCTTGGGAAAAAATGCCCCATGTTGGTATGATTAAGGTTCGCAAAATTTAATTTAAAAAAAAATTAATCATGATAAAATTTGAATTATTATCAATAATGTAAAGAATAAAGTACAAACTCACGCGCTTCGCGCTATGAGGCGTGCAATTTTTTTTTCTGAATATACACTGAAAAAAAAAAATTAACTTGAATGGAAAGAAAAATTCTTGAACCGAGACAAAAAATTTTTGAATCAAGTAAAATTTATTTAAACCTAAAAAAATTTCTTAGTTTAAGAATTTTTTTACTCAAATCAAAATGATAAAGTTTTTTGAAATAACTTATTTAATTTTATTTAAATTTCTAGAAGAAATAAAAATTTTCTTGTTGAAAAAAAATTTTCTAGATTTGGAAAAAAACAAATTCAAATAGACAACTTGGGAATTTTCAGTAAAAATAATTTTTTTCCAAATCTAGATTACTGCAATGGTAACCGTTGCTACGGTAATCGTTGCTATGGTTACGTTTCCATAGTAACCGTTACCATAGTTACCGTTGCTATGATAATCGTTGCTACGGTAACAGTTGCTATGGTAACCGTTGCTATGGTACAGTTGCTATGGTTATGTTTCCATAGTAACCGCTACCATGGTTACCGTTGCTATGATAACTGTTGCTATGGTAACAGTTGCTATGGTAACCGTTGCTACGGTAATCGTTGCTATGGTTACGTTTCCATAGTGACCGCTACCATGGTTACCGTTGCTATGATAACCGTTGCTACGGTAATAGTTGCTATGGTAACCGTTGCTATGGTTATGTTTCCATAGTAACCACTACCATGGTTACCGTTGCTATGGTACAGTTGCTATGATAACCATTGCCGTAGTAACCGTTGCTATGGTAACCGTTGCCAAAGTGGTCACCATAGCAACGAAATGCAACAATAATGAAAACGTCACATCAACTTTTTAATAAAGGATTAATATTTAACCGTTACGATGGTAATGGTTGTTATGGTAACCGTTGCTATGATAACAGTTGCTATGGTAACTGTTGCTAAAGTGGTTACCATAGCAACAAAAAGCGACATAACTTTTTTAATAAAGAATCTTTTAGACTTACAACACCAACAAAATGGTGCCGGATTCCGCGTCTACGGCAACAGCGCTGTTCAGCGGCGTAAAGACTAACTACAAAGTCATAGGCGTCGATAACAACGTGGCCCTAGATGACTGCGACAGCAGTTTAAACCCCGACTTTCACACCAAGTCGATCATCGAATGGGCACAAGAATCTGGAAAAGATACTGGTTTGTTCAAAATTCTATTTTTTACAATATTAACATCATCATTGATTATTAACCCTCTGCAGGCTTCGTAACTACAACAAGAGTGACCCACGCGACCCCAGCGCCTCTGTACGCGCACTCTCCAAACCGCAATTGGGAGTGCGAAGCGAAAATACCGGCTGCTGCAAAAGGTTGCAAGGACATAGCAAGGCAACTGATTGAAGATTCACCAGGCAAGAACATAAAAGTAATCATGGGTGGTGGACGGCAGATGTTGAAGTCGAATGTTTCGGGCACTAAAATCGACCCTATCGACACCTGGGCGTGCTACAGTCAAGACGGCCGCCATCTTATGGAAGACTGGGCAAGTGACAAGTCCTCGAGGAAGTTCAGGCACCAAATAGTCCAGAACAACGAGCAATTGAGAGCTGTAGACCCAGATGACGTTGATTTTCTGCTGGGAGTCTTCGCTAATGGACACCTCAACATGGACTGGCAGAGAGTTGATGCTCCGGAAGGACAACCTAGCTTAGAGGAGATGACTATCATGGCGATCAGGGTTCTAAGGAAGGCTGATAAAGGATTTTTATTGGTAGTTGAAGGCGGGCTGATTGACTTTGCTCATCATCGCGGAAAAGCTGCTCAAGCGCTCAGGGAAACTGTTAGATTGTCCGATGCTGTTAATGCTACCTTAGAAATGGTGGATCTGAAAGACACTTTGGTGATTGTTACAAGCGATCATTCGCATTCCTTGGCTTTCAATGGGTATCCGAATAGAAATTCTTCTATTTTGGGTAAGTTTTTGAGCAGCATCTTTTCAGCCAGCGGTATGACCTTTTTAAAATTTGGTTAACATGTTAAACTGATCTTAAAGATGTCACAAGACATTATACTACAGCCTGGATACATATAAGATTTTTTTTTTAAAGAAAAAAATACTTTTTTATTAAAATATTCTCCGCTTTATCTTGATTTAGCATCGATACAAAAATTGACCATATTGGAACACGTTCGGGTTCATATAGCTTCATAATGACTTTTATGCCCTTACTAGGCCTGAAATCATCACATACAAGCCTAATAAATACATATATAACTTTTCAACTGAAGTTAGTTCCGAAAAACACCAACAGGTGGCGCATGGTCAATAAATATTCTCGCTGCAAGAGACTTGAGTTTTGGAGTATATAAGGCCTAAAATAAAATTTTTTTTTTTTTACTCTTCTGAAGATAATGTCTTGTATAATTTAATTAGAATAGTTTTTAATGGCAAATTAAACATTAAAGTCGCGTATTTAATTACTTTAATGAATTTATATCAGTTAAAATACTAAACTAACCTTTATTCAAAAAATTTTTTCATAGATTCGGCTTAAAATGTTTCATATTTCTTTCTAGAATGTTTTTTTGCATAAATATAAAAATTGCAACCATTTTTTATTAAAGGAATTGCGCAAAATTCAAAATTCGACGGAATTCCATACACCACACTATCTTACAACACAGGAGGGCCCAACAATTTTGCATACGAAGTAAAAGACAACAAATCCGTGCGCATAGACCCTAGTAAGTATAATACTTCTGATTTCAACTACAGCCAACAGGCGGCGTTCATCGGCGACGAAGCCTATCATGGCGGCGGTGATGTTCCTATTTATGCTACGGGTGATTAATTTTTTAAATTCTTCCTTGTTTTATTTATAAACAAAAAATTCGAAGTATTTTTATCATTTTTTAGGACCCTACGCGCATTTGTTCCACTCAACTCACGAGCAGAACTACGTCGCCCACGTGATAGGGTACGCTGCGCAAATCGGACCGTATAATAACTCTTCTGCGCAACTGGGCCGGAAGTATATTGCGATAATTTGCTCGCTTACTTTTATCGCGTTTTACTGCTCAAAAATTGTCTGACAGTATTTTTACTTATCTGTGCTCATTTGATCTTTTCTTATCGGAAATTTATTCTGATAAAATTATGATCTTGTTTTTTTTTTTTCAGTATTTGCAGTGTTGTAGATTAGTCATCGATTCTGCAAGTAGTAACTAGCAAATAATTAATTAGTTAAGTACATAAAATGGTATTTTTAGATAAATCACATGTCACATAGCTGAATGTTATGTATACAGTGATTATCTTATCAGTATCTTTTTTTTGTAAGCATATTTTATAGCGAATAAAGATTTTTTTTTTGTATTTTTTACTTTTTATTTAATAATTTTAAAAAATAGAAATTTTTTTTCTCAGTGCTGAATTTTAAGAATAAAATTTTCCGTTTTTTGATTTTAAACTTTCGAAAAATTATTTAAAACTTTTTATAAAAATAATATTAATATTTTTTCTTATATAAAATTGAACGCTCTACAAAAAAGGTATCTTATAATTTTTCCATAAATTCATTTTTTCAAAAGTTATCCAAGATCAAAGTGAAACCAAAAAAATTTGAAATTTTATACGAATTTGCCCAAGTTTTTTACGTTTTTTTAAAATAACTTTGAAATTTTCCTAACAATCACTCCAAAAGCTCACATCAGCTTCTTTAGCTTGGAAAACTGCGTCGATTGCCGTTAAAAAGATCAAAATCGCATGACGCGTTCAAAAGATGTCGCTGTTGAAAGAATTTCGGTGCGCTGTTGAATCAATTTTCCAAATTTTCGAACCAATAAAATTTAAAAATTAAAAAAAAATATGTTCGAGCTGAATAAAAATAAAATATTAAAAAAATTCTTAAGTTGTATAACCAAAATATTTGCTCGATAAGCTCATCAAGTTTTAAAAATAACTTAATATTACGAAAAACACAATAACAAAACAAGCCAATAAATTAATAATTTTTATTATTTATATTTTCAGTTATCAATAATAATTATCACTTAAATATATATTTATACACTTATATTGATCGCGTATTAACAAAACAATTTCAGTCTTATGCCGTATGTAATATAATAAATATAACAATAATCAGCCGTTATTAAGATAATTATTATTAATTCACTATATACAACTCAAACTTAAAGTTATTTCAACAACAATTTTTTTAAGAAAATAATAATTATTTTAATTGCATTCTACAAATATAACCTAAAACTCTTATTATATATACCTTATAACAATAATATCATGAATAGGATCACAACTCCATCTAGCGGTAGTCGTCTAAGTTATTTAATTGTTCCTAAGATTTGATCTTATAAATAATCGTCTAATTATGATAACAAATTTATAAATAATTGTAAAAAAACTTTCAGTACTTGAAAACTTTATAATTATAACGAAAAATATCGTAAAAAATTATAAATAATTAATATAAAAAAATAAAAATTAATTTTCTATTCAATTTTTCTCTTGCCTCGATTCACTTTTTGCGAGAGATTCGACGCAAAGAAGACTTTCATGGAAATGCAGCAAAGAAGCAACATGGCGGAGAACAAGAAAATGAACCCAGGCGTGAATTTCCCGATGAACATGATGCGAAGCAGCGCCACAAGCTGCGTGACAAGTACCAATTGCGAGAGGTAGATGGCGTAGATCAGCAAGGAGTGGGGTTTCTTCGCTGACCGGCGCACTGAGTGTTGTTGGAAGTATTCTTCGGTGAATTTGCCCGGGGATTTTTGTCTTGAAGCCTGGGACTTGTGGGAATGAGTACGGTGGACCCTCTGGCGGATCGACGCGTGAACACTGGCGTAGAGGAGGAAGATCTTGTCAGTGATCCGCTGGAACAGTTGAGTGAGGGTGAATTTTTCCGAGCTGGTTTTGGAACCCAGGGAGTAGAGCAAGTATGGGAAGAGGTTCAAATTTTGGCAGCAGTGTCGCAGCTTTTGGATCGATGGGTTGTTGAAGAGCAGTGGTGTGCTTTGACTGCCATCTGTTGAAAGAAAATTCAACTGGTTAAAGAAATTCCATATATTTTGAAGATTGAAGAACAATTTAATGTAAAAAATTAATTTTAGCGTAAATCTATCTATTGTAGCCGGTCTCATGTCGTAATTTAAAGAAAATTTTGTCATAATATTTTTCATTTCATCGAGTAATGTCGAAAAATGCCATTGGCTCAAAAGTTTATATCTCTATTTATGTATGTATATATTTATGTGATATAACGCGCCATGTCAGCAGGATTGCGCCCACAGTTCTCAACCGATCTATATGAAATTTTGTGGGCTCATTCTGTGGATCAATACCAAGATCAAGTTCGAAGATGAGCAAAATCGGCCGGTTAGTTTACAAGTTGTGGGTGTTTGAAAATTTTTTTCATTTTAAAAAAATTTTGAATTTCGTACATTTTATGAAAATAATTTTCCAGATGTAACAGATAGATAAAATCTATCAAATTTATCTTAAACTTCATCTAATTACCTTTAATTTAAACTATCATTTGTCTGGTTTTGATGATTTTTTTAATTAATTCCGTGATTTTTTAAATTTGAAAAAATTTTACATTAACGTTTTTCGGACCTTTTTCTTTAAATAATTTTTAAGCCGTAAAAGATAGCTTTAATCTATCAAATTTATGTTAAAATTCACATAATTATCTTCAATTTGAGCTATTTTTCGTCGCCTTTTGATACTTTTTTCAATTTATTTCGCAGTTGGAAAAATTAAAAAAAAATCAAGAATAAATTGACTTTTATTTATCATCAAATGACTTTCATCTGTTACAAATTCTATTTTTTGGGTAGATGTCTTTAAATATCTATTTGTTGTAGTCGGTCTCATATCGTTACTTACAAAAATATAATAAAAAATAAATTTTACATTATTGCCTTTTAATAACGTGTTTTTTCCAATATTTAATCAAGAAATCTACCTATCCATATCGGGAGTGGCCAAATGGCGCTTTTTTTTCATAATTAAAGTATTTTTTATTATTTTTCTTTCTCCAGTGTACAGTAGATAATTTTTATTCCAATTGAGGTTTAATTCAAAATTACTAAAAAACCGAAAATAATTTCCATGAATTATTTAACGAATTTAAGTCTTTAGAAATCGTAAAATTAGATTAAAAAAAAAAATTGTAGGTTACCTTTTAATAGATCAGAGACGCGTCGAACTAGCGTTGGCTTATTGGCCAACAAAGGAGCCTCCATTTTGAATCCTTCTAACCTCAACAATAAAAATGATTGTTTCTGCTCTGGAGGTTAACTGACTACTGGCTGTTTTTTTCCTCCGCGAAAATAACAGCTCCTTCTTTAAATCGCGGAATTATCACCTGAAAAAATAAAAAAAAAAAATACATTTTAGCATACCACAACAATAATTACCAGTAATTAGACCGTACATACTAATGACCAAGTGAAAAAATAACGGAAGAGATTTGTTTCATAAAACCGTGATAATTTTCAAACAAATATTCTATAAAACTATAATTAATATTATTATTATTTTTGACCGTTAGAGTTATTAAATTTAATTTTTATTATTATTATTTTTATTATAAGTACTTGATGTATTGCGCTCACGCGGGCGGCACGTGATGCTTGATAACCTCTAATCCAGAGATGGAGATTAGCAAAAAATTGTTTTATTAACAATAAAAAATGTAAAAAAATGATATTTAGTAAAAAAATAGCGAGAATAAGATTATGATTGGGAAAAGATTGGCATTGACATTGACTTTATCTCGAGTCAATTAGCAATTCACTTGAATTGAGTGAGTGCCTTGCGTAATTCGATTATTATGATAATTGTGGGTAACTGAGTAGAGTAATATATATTTTTATAAGATAAAAAGTTATGTTATATTAGTTTTGTTGATATATGCATTGCGGACTTGAAGATTTTAAATTAATAAATTTAAATGGTAATTTAGGTTATCGAGAGTAATTGACACGATGGCTGATTATGAGCAAATTGGATTCGAACTTTCGAGCTCGTCGTTTATTGTCTATTGGGTTAATAAATGATTTATTGGAAAATTGTGAATGTTAGAATGTAAAAAAATTTTTAAGGTCGAGTTTTGATTGATTTTATTCAATTATTAATTATTAATTTCCTAATAATGAAAAAAAAATTTACTTTTTGTATCAATAAATATTTATCCTTGATTAAGGAAATCCAAGTATCCTCTTAGTGTAAAAAAATGTTTATAAAAAAATAATACGTAGAAATAATTTTTTTATGTATCTTAAAATTAATTTTTAAAGTAATTAATAACATTTTTAAGAATTATTTATTAACATTTAATTGATTAATAAAAAATATCGCACTCTATATTACCGGTATACAGTTACCGGTTTATAGTTAATTTTCAAACATGTTTTGTTCATGCAAAGATATAATTAAAAAAAAAAAAACGCTTCGCTCTTCTATAGATAATTAAATTATCTATCGAAGAGCGAAGCGCTTTTTTTGAAAATTTCCATTTATTTATGGATAAAATGGTTTTTAAGATTCCATTTGTTGTACAAGTATGACAGAGATACTTTCGTTTGACCAATAGAGGGCGAAAGAGAAAAAAGTGTAAACCCTCCTTAAGATTTATTTATCTTTACTGTCTAACTAAAATTACTAAGATCTAAGGGGAAGGGGAAGAAAATTGAAGGAATTTTTACTATTTTACTATCGTAATTTTTATTTCATAAAATAATAATGGAGTAATTTTTACAATTTTCAAAAATTGATAGTCGGTTTTTTTAAAAGAAGTCTTAGAGAGAGAGAGAGAGAGAGAGAGAGAGAGAGAGAGAGAGAGAGAGAGAGATAGGAGGTTGGACTAATTGCTAGTTTTACAGTAACCGAAAAAAGAAATCGAAATTTTTCGTCCTATCCGGGAATCGAACCCAGAACTGTTTGTTGGCACAGAAAAGAAATCTACTGTTTTTTAATTTTTTCATTAATCATTAGGATAAACAGATTAAATTGACGAATTTTCAGGTAGTTTTAAAAATTTTACAAACATTGCAGATAATACTCTACATCTTGAAGTAAATATTTTGTAACAATTAACCCAACAACTAAAAAAATTTATGGCTTTACTATAAATTTTTTTTTTTTTTTTTTTAATTTTAGAAAAATATTAATTTTATTTTATTAACAAAATTCGTAGGAAAGTGGAATTAGGATTTTAATCAAAATATTAAAATGTCAATTCATTGCGACGTTTCGGTCATATATTTGACCTTCATTAACCATCTAAAATTTAATTACATTAATTTTTTTTTTTTTTAAAGTAGCATTAAATGTTAAAATTATTTTTTAAGTTAAAAATTTATTATTATTTATTATTATTATTATTATTATTTTTTTTTTATACTCTTAAAAATTAAATTTCAATAAAAAATAATAATTTATTATTTTTTACAAATATTAATAATAAAATCCCAAAATTTAATTTTCATTAAATTAATAAAAATAATTATTAATGCACTGATTAAATAACATTATTGACAATTTATCAGAGTACTGAACTCAATAACTCTTTAAAGTCATTAATACGGTTTCATGTATAAATATAAAACAAAATATTACTCATCGAATATATAAGATAAAAGTATCTAAATACCTATATATCTCTAATATAATTTTTTTTTTGTGAAATATACGACTGGATTTTTTAAATTATAAACAATATATTAATTACAAATAAACTCTATAAAATTTTTATACATTTTTCGGACAACTCTAAGAAAAATTCCAAAACTTATTGAATTAAAAATGGAATTTTCTGACGTAACTTTTATTAGATTTACATTTAATCTGAATGTAATTTATATTAAGTATTTCTTAAGTTAATGAATGAAAAATATCTGGAATGATTATAAAACTACAACTATAATTATTTTTATTTATTTGTGAGTCATATTGTCTTGAGAACTTTAAAGAAAAATGTTTGAATATATTTATATTATGTATACTGTGATATATTTACACAGTTACTGTTACTTTATCGTCAAGGTAACTATTCTTTTTTTTTTATTGTGGGTGTTGAATCATAAGAGACTTAGATTGTGTAGAAGAAATTAGTTGATGTGTTAAGTCTGTCTCGTTTCTTATCAAATTATCAGAATTATCGATAAAATTTTATAAAAAATAAAAAATTAAGTATTGAAGATTAAATCGAAACATATTTTTAAGAAATTGCGCTTATAAAAAAATTTATTATAAAAATTATTCAATTATTAAATTTTAAATGAAATTATTTGATCTTAAAAATTAAAATTAATATTTAATCAAATTTAAAAATAATAATTTAAAGTTTAAAATTAATTTTAATTAAAAAAAAATTTATTTAATAAATAAAAAATAAATTTAGATACAAATTTTGAGTAGTAAATTTTTTTAATTATTATTTTAGTAAATAAAAAAAAAATAATTAAATAATAAATTGTAAAAAATTTTTTAAATAGAAAAATACAAAAATTTGGAGTTAAAAAAATTTATTATAAAAATTATTCAATTATTTAATTTTAAATAAAATTATTTAATCTTAAAAATGAAAATTAATATTTAATTAAATTTAAAAATAATAATTTAAAGTTTAAAATTAATTTTAATTAAAATAAATTTATTTAATAAATAAAAAATAAATTTATATACAAATTTTGACAAGGAAATTTTTCAAATTATTATTTTTATAAATAATTATATAATAAACTATAAAAAAATTTTTAAATAGAAAAATTTCGAGTTAAGAAAAATTTTTCCGAGAGTTGGTCAAGAAATTTTTGTCTATTGCATCAAAAAAAATCTAATTTTACCCTAACTCAAGAAAAAAATCAATTTTCTATCGTTACATCGCTGTATCCTGCCACCCCTTTCGTAAAATCAAAACAAAAATCCATTTTTCCACAAAAAAACTTGAAATTAAAAAATTTGCGCGGAAAATTTTCAAAATTAATAGCAATAATAATTCTAAAAATGAATTTTAAAAAATTCTTACCGCTTGACAAAAATATCCGGTAGAAGGATAAACAAAAATGTCCACTCTAAATCCACAGGCACGCCGCAAATGTCCGAAACTTCAAATTTCCAGTTTTTTTTTTTTTTTAAAAAAAACCACACAATTGAATTTAATTTTTACTGACCCGCAATTTTAAAAATAAATTCAAGTGCAGATTGTTTTTTTAATATTAATATTAAGTTTTATTTTTATACAGAAGCGTAAACAGTATGCGCATAAGAATTGAGCCGGACTGAAGAAATTCATGTGAATCACAAAGATTAAAAGAGGGTGGAAGGCTTTGTGGCGGCCCCTAGAGGCGGTAGACTGTACTAATGAATAGAAGGTCTCATATATTTATATATTTATATATTTATATATATATACATGTTTGTTTTTACAGGTTTAATTATATTGGACGGAGCGAAAATGGAATGATGGCGCAAAAAATAATTTACAGCCTTTTTATCACTGATTCGGAGTAGTCGATTAAATTACTGCGGGTTAGTAAGCATTACACTGGAAAATCGGGTTTTATATGCTCATATATGTTTTATATTTATGTTTTGTACATTGCGAGATACAAAAGAACCTATGGCAACACGCATGTGGTTAGCCCACGATATGATCACGTGCTTAGTGCGTGATGATCATTTTTTTGGCAAGGGTTATTGAATTAAATTAAATTGAAGAATTTTTTATTTTTTTTTTTTTCATAATTTATTATTTAAAATAATGCAAAGTTTTTTAAAGAAAAAATATTTTTATTTTTATTGATTATTAATTTAATTAATAATTATAATTTTTCATACTTAGGAAGGAAAATATTTACAATCTTTATATGAAAAATCATAAATTTAAATTAAAAAAAAAATAGCAACCTGAAATAAATAAAATTTTGCTTTATTAAATAATGAAATATTAAATTGCACTGTACTTTCTAAAATATTGAATTTTTTTAAAATATAAGCTCATCCTGATATTACACTCGTCAAGAGCTTTCATTTGAATACCCACATGCATTTTTCATATATTTTTCATATATACATATATATAATACATATAAATATATGAAAAATTTATGTGGGTACTCAAATGAAAGCTCTTGATGAGTGTAACATTAAAATGAGCTCATATCTTTAAAAATGTCAATAGTTCACCCGATATTTGTTAAAATGCCCTGTACTATCTTAAACATTAATTTTTCTAAAGATTTAAGCTCATCCTGACGTTACACTCCTCAAGAGCTTTCATTTAAGTACCCACATGCATTTTTTATATATTTTTCATATATACATATATATGATATATATAAATATATGAAAAATTGATGTAGGTACTCAAATGAAAGGTTTCGATGAGTGTAACATTAAAATGAGCTTATATCATTTAAAATTTCAATAGTTTACAAGATACAAGGTCATAAAAAATCTTGGATTAAAATATTTTGTATTTTTGGTAGAAAAAATATTTTTTTTTCTGTATTTATAATATTTGTATAAAAAAGTTTTTTTAAGTAAAATAAAAATATTTTTATTAATAATTAATTTTCCTTATTGATGATTCTTAATTAAATTAATTGATTTAATTAATTTTATAGTAATTAATAATTATAATTATTGATGCTTAGGGATGAAAATATTTACAATGTTTCTATGAAAAATCATGAAAATAAAATAAAAACGATAATATTGTTCACATATTTTAAACCACGACACTGAAATTTTGTAAATATTATTTTAAAATTTGCTAAATATATAAAATCCCTTGAACTCTTGGAACTTATAATAAATTATATCGAGTAAAAGAATTATTAAGTGACGTCAACGGGTAATGGTTCCGAGGTCCGTTCTATATTTACATAAAATTTTATTGTAAATAATGTAATATAATATAATATAACATTAATTTATATTATAGACACTGTGGTACCAAAGGTCCCGAGGAAACTCGACAAATATTGTTTCAATTGTAATGTAAATAATGAAAATAAGTAAATATAGAATGAAATTTTTGAGAAAAAATTTATCTTGTAAGTATTTTTAATTTTATGATTTTTTTTTTTAAGGAATTTTAGTTTAAAATTTTTTTTCAATAGAAAAACACATTTTTATTTTTAATTTATTCACTAATAAAAAATTTTTAATTAAAAAAAAAATATCTCATTTTAATTTTTTTAAACAGATTTATTTTTTTTTTAAATATTTACTCAATAATTAAAATGAAAATAAAGTTAGCCGTCATCTAAAAATTTTCAGAATTTTTTTTTATCGAAAAAATTAAAAAAAAATTTGCACGTGTAAAAATCTTCAAAAACTGTGATTGCAATTTTTTAAAAATATTTTTACGTTTTAATTAAATAATTAAAAAAAAAAATCAAAAAATTAAAATAATTAATTAATTAATAAAAATAAAAATAATAAATACAAATTTTCCAAATTTAAGTTTAATTAATAATCTCTGTTCTCAGTACCGTCACTTATCATTATTATTATTCCTGACTCAGATAGGGAATACCCTCGAGTGTCATTTGTGGCGCGTGGTCGACGTATATCTATATATATACTGACACAAATATGAAAAAGTGTATAGGTACACGGAAAGAACAAGATGACACTGGATATTATCCCAGATTATAGTCAGTGATATCTTTGGTGAAAAAAAATTTCAGATAGTAGCTAAAAAAAATTCCAGATTATACTGCGTGATATCTGGATTATACTCGTTAAAATCTCGATTATACTCATTATAATCTGGATTATACTCATTATAATCTGGATTATACTCATTATAATCTGGATTATACTCATTATAATCTGGATTATACTCATTATAATCTGGATTATACTAATTAATATCTGGATTATACCCATTACTATTTGGATTATACTAATTACTATTTGGAT
This sequence comes from Cotesia vestalis, assembly GCA_000956155.1. Lineage (NCBI taxonomy): Eukaryota > Metazoa > Arthropoda > Insecta > Hymenoptera > Braconidae > Cotesia > Cotesia vestalis. Next base: position 13,814 of record JZSA01006675.1, on the reverse strand, counting down.
TATACTCATTACAATCTGGATTATACTTATTACTATTTGGATTATACTCATTACAATCTGGATTATACCCATTAAAATCTGGATTATACTCATTGTAATCTGGATTATACTAGTTACTATCTGAAAATTTTTTTTTCATTCAGTATAATCTAGGATGATATCCAGTGTAATCTTGTTCTTACCGTGTATAGGTAAAAAAAAAAATTTAATTAAAGTTTTCGTCATCAAAATCCGGACTTTGGACTTATTTGTTACGTTACAATAGATTATTTTAATTTGACATTATTCGAACTACAATACTATCTATTTTGGTTCCTTTCCTGTTAAAACCGGCTCAGAGTTCGCGACCCATTTATAATTTGTCAACCAAATCGCCGCATTGATAGCAAGTTTTTCTTCTCCCTTAAAACACAATTATGCTATAAAAAAAATTCTAAAGAGATTAATTTGCTTATCTAATGTATTTACATCCATGATTGCTCGCATAATCTATGATCTATTTTTGTTTGGACCCCAGACAGTGAACTTTGTAATAATTGACAAGAACAATGAAAAAAAAAAGAGACAATTTTTAAAATTTATCGTCTGCGTTTGATAAAGTTAAATGTGCAAATATTAATTGTGTTAATAAATTAATTATTGTAAGATATGTACTGGGAAAAATTCATTAATAATATTATTGCAAGTTAATATTGAGTTTATATTTTTGAAAACGTCATTATTTAAAGAAAGTACAGTGCTATTTAATAAAGCAAAATTTTATTTATTTATTGTTCACAAGTCACGGCAGTCACTAAGTGACAGCAAGGCTGCTAGTTTTAAATATAAAGCAAAAAATTTGATTAAAAATATTTTGTTTTAGATTTTTTGTACCTAGCCAGGATTCGAACCCAGATCCTCCGATTACATGTTAGGCATTTAATCACTTAAGCTACTAACTTTTTCAATGATTCTGCACAGAAAGAAAAATTTTTTGACTGGAGAAGAAAATTCTTGGTAGAAGTAATTTTTTCTTAATTTAAATTATCAAAAATACTTGATACAATAAATTTTTATATTTGATCAAGAATTTTAGATACTTCAGGAAAGCAGCGCCACTTACTTCAGCTGAGAAAAAAATTTTCTCACCTTGAGAAAATTTTTCTCTTGAATATTTTTATAACTTTAATTAGGATATATTTTTGACAAAATATATTTTTTACATTTCAAAATTATATTTTTTTTTTCTTTATAAAATCTTTAAAAAAAAATTGCAAAAATAAATTTTTTACTGGAATTTAAAAATTTAATTTTTCAATCTCGATAACTTCTTACCTGTTGAAATTACAAGAAAAAAATATGTCAGAGCTTTTTCGTAGAAAATTAAATTTTCTATAAGTCAAATTTTGGTAAAATTAAAAAAAAATTTTTTTACTTGCTTTTTTTTTGATGAAAACTAAAAAACAATTTTTTTTAAAGAGCATCAAATTTTAAAAATGATTTTTCTTATTCCTTTTACCGTGCAATTATACATATTGAATGAAAAAAAATGATGAAATATTATTTGATCTTCCCATTTGACATTTTAATCAATAAAAATATTAATGAAAATTTACTTCTATCTTTATATTTAATTTTTTGGAGCAAGAGAGAAATTTTCTCAAGACAAGAAAATTTACTTCTATCAAGAACTAAATTTTTTCGAGCAAGGGGCTGAATTTTCTCAAAACAAGAAACTTTTCTTGACTTAAATAAATTTTCTTGAATTAAAAAAACGTATTTTTTAAAGCAAAAAAATTAATTTTGTTGAAATAAGTGAAATTTCTTTTTTTTTTTTAGGCTCAATAAAATAATTAAAAAGAAAAATATTTTCTTGGCTCAAGTGAACTTTTTTTTCTGTGTGTGTCTTCAATTTTCTACTTTCGAACTATTAAATAAATATCAGTGTTAATTGTTAAAATTAATTTTCCTAATTTATAAAAAGAAATTTCTGGAATTCAATAAAAATAAATTAATGGCAGAAAGCTCTAGAATGTCACATCAAAGGGTCATTGAGGTAATAAAATTTCATCTGTATAAATATATACTACATACTCTGTACTATAAAAGAGTATTACATTGCATTAACTTTTATTGGTCAGTAGTATGTATCATACTGTGTATGAGGATATTTATTATAGTGAAGAAGGAAGAGTGTATTTTACGGTAATGAGAGACAATAATGTACCACGCTTGCAACGCATGACAATACTCAATACAACGAATGACCTTTCATTTAATGATTAGTGACGCACGAATTTACATTCTCATTACAAATTATTCCAATCAAATTTTTATTATCTGCAATTTTTTTAAACACTCTTTTTTAAGAGCGCTCTAAAGAGTTCGATTTGAGACCTTTGTTGTCCAATATATTGATAAATTGTATCTTAATTCAAACAAAGTTGAGGATTTAAGTAAAAAAATAAGCTTCGACAAAAGGATGTTGTTTTAAGAATGACAACAAGATCAATGAATTGTTGCGCTATTATGCAATGTGCTTAACATAGTTATGAATATTCTATTTATTACTTAATATATGACGTCTGGATTTATAATAAGATGGTTAACTATTTTAATTTAATTTTTTTTAAAAATGTCAACAATTAAGAAATGACGTATCTTCTCAACTACTGACATTTTTAAAAAAATAAATTCATCCCGACGTTGCACTCATTAAGAGCTTTCATTTGAGTACCCACATGCATTTTTATATATTTTTCATATATACATATATATAATATATATAAATATATGAAAAATTGATGTGGGTACTTAAATGAAAGGTCTTAATGAGTGTGACATCGGGATGAGCTTATATCTTTAAAAATGTCAATAGTTCACGAGATACTCTCTTAATAATATAGATGATTTTTTGTTAACTTTGTAAATGTACTTTATAAATATAATGCTCGTCAGTGGAAAGGGAAGTAATGATCTAGCATTTTTCTATTAATTACTATAATTATACTCATTGATCATTTTTATCTGTACTTAACTTTTAAGTACGTAATATGTGGAGTTTATCGCTTTTTTATCTTAATGAATTTTTTCTGGTCGTCGAGTAGATGTTATAATTGTTATTTTCATTAATTGTAACATTAAAAATGACCTTTGGACAGTCGTTTGATCGATGAGTTTGAAAAAAAATTTATTGGATATTTATAAACTGGTTTTATTGTAAAAATATGTCAAACAGATTTTGTAAGATTGCAAGTTAATAATTTTTAATGATTTAATACAAAAAAAAAATGCAATTCCTGAGTTATAATTGTAATTCTTTTAATAATTATTCACTGTAATGTAAAAAATTTAAGTATTATTAATTTTTAAGGTTGTATTAAGGATAAAAATAATAAACGTGAAAAATTAAGATTAATAATTATTTTATATTTAATATTAAAAATTACAGTAAAATAAAATGTTTTTGCTTAAAATTTTTCAATAATATGAAGTCTATAAAACTAACAATTTTACATTAAAAAACGTCCAATAAAAATTTTTATAATTTAATTACATAGATACGTTACGTTTAAAACAATTTATTATTTTTTTTTTTTCAAAATTTACCTTTATAAAGTCTCATCTAATAATTCAACGATAACATCAATATAATCCCTCTCCTCTGTATTAACGTCATAATAATTATTTCTAAAAAAAAATATTTCTTTTCAAAATACCTCCATCCGTTCCACCATTCTTCACCCCCTCCAAAACGCGAAAAAAAAACCGCACAAAAAATTTCCTCATACAATCGCGTTTATTTTACTTTATTGGACATTCAAACAATAATAATTAACGATAACAAACACAAGAATATATAAATAAACAATCACGCGCGTGTCACGATCAAAAAAGCTGACAGTTTAGATTGCAGACGTGCAACCAGACGCGACAATTTTCTTTATCTGTTAATATAAAAATCTGATTGTCAGCGAAGTCCTAACCTCATGCAATTACCGCAATAAACAAGTGCAAGTAGCGATCCTTGCACTTGTATAAATAAACAAATAAATGATATGTATTCAAATTAATATTAATATTAATCTGTTGACATGTGCGTGGATTACTTCCTGACTACCAATTGAGTTAATTCGATCGAGTCTTTATCAAGGTGATTGATAAATTAGTGGGTCAGACAACCAAATTTCGGCCTTGATTCAAAATTAATTTTTTTCTTTTTTTTTTTTGTAGAACTGTTGAATAAGAACAATGCGGCCGTGCGTAAACGCACGTACTCTTTGTTGTTTAGCAACGGTTGATTAATCAGCGATTATCTCATTGATTAAAATTTCATATCAATATCAACAATGATAATCTGATTGTCTTGAGTGGTTGTTGTTTAAATTTTACAACTTATTGAATTTGTAAAAAATAATTTTAGGTTTTTTTTTATACGCTTTTTATATTAGCTTCTCTTAAATGATATAAACGAACAAATTGCGTAGTGCATTACGTACCATATATGGCGCCGAAATAGCTCAGTTGGGAGAGCGTTAGACTGAAGATCTAAATGTCCCCGGTTCAATCCCGGGTTTCGGCAAAATTTTTTGTTATTGCTAAAAAATTATGAGCAACTGACTGTAGTGGGGATAGGAAACGATTAATGTGTTTTAATGGAAAGATAGTAACTGAAAGATTTATCGGAATCCTCTAAATTAAAATAGATGAATTTTAGTCAAAGGTCGAAACTCGCAAAAAACCGGCCACGATTCATTATTGATTAAAATTTAGGCGCGCTATTCAAGAATGTATATTAGAGTGCGTTTGGGCGTTTCCTGAGATATTTTGAGGTGAGACGATAAATTAGATTTTCATAGAATTTTTTAACAGAAGCTTAGTTTGGGCACTTTTATTGAAAATTCAAAATTTGGTCGGAAGTGCCCAATTGAATCTCCAGTTAAAAATTCTATGAAAATCAAATAAATTCTCTCACCCCGAAATATCTCAGAAAATGCCTAAACACATCTGCACTGAAAAAAAACTTTTTTCTGCCCTCCGGCCGAAAAGTGGCAACTTTCTGGCCGCTGCGCTAAATGAAGTTGCCACATTCCGGCTACGTCGAGCAGAAAAATAGTATACACACCTTGGCCGGTAAAAAGTAAAGCCTCAGACCACATGTTTTTCAACCTCGGCTTCGCCTCGGCCAACAATTCCCTCATTAAAAAAAAAAGAATTAGAAAGAATTCAAATTGATTTGATTTTTAATCTTTTTGAATACTTTCTAATCCTTCAAATCCTTTTTAATACTATCTCTTATGGGTATTTAACATGTGAGATCATTTTTAATTCTTTTTTTTAATAAGGGTTACATGTGATCTGAGATTTTTCTTATTTTACTGGCTTAGGTATGTAATATACTATTTTCCACCTAGAAAATTTTTCCTTCCCGTAAAGAACCTGGTATTCTAGTTTTTAAAATACCAAAGTTTTTTTCCCATACTAATAAGTAATCTGATTGCTAAAAAACTCGGTTTCCTTCTCAGCAAAATATCAAAATAAAAAATATGGCTGACTTAACCTCACTCAGTTGACACATATCTAAGTAATGTTTATTTTACTACGAGCCTTTTTTTAATAATATTAAATTTAACTATTAATTTTAAAAGTTGTATTTATAATAAAATTACTGGAAAATTTAATTTCTATAAAATTTAGTGATTAGGATGTAATTATAATTATCTTGAATAAAGTTAGTAGCCACTTGATAATTTTTTAATTATATTTAACAAATAAATTTTTTCTGAAAAATGATTTTCAAAAATTATACTTGTAATTTTTTTTTTCCATAATTTAATTGTTGAATAAATTTTAATAAAATAATTTTTTAACTGAAAAACTTTTCGAGATGTAAACAAACCCCAGCACTGTGGAATTGGAGAGAAATCAGAGAATTGGTGGCGCCACCGCTGTGGTTGCTATGGTAACGCAGCATTAAGTTTTAGCTCTAGAAAAAACTTTGGTACTCTCAGGGGAAAAATACCAGTTTTTTAATATTAAAAAAAAATATACTGGATATTAAAATATTCGGATAAAAATATTTTGTATCCTAGGAGAAAAGAAACATTTTTTTCAGTATGCTGTTAAAAGCGAAACTCAAAATTTTAATTTTAAAAGGTTTCTCTAGGAAGTTACATTTTAGAACACTCTAATGTATATAGAATATAACCCCCTCCCCTTCCACTCTCTGCAAATAAATTAAAAAGCAATTACCTAATTTTAATAGAACTTTTGATTTTAATTTTGCTTATTTATTATTTTTATTTTAATTACTGCATTTATTAATAGCGATATCTATGATCATGTAATAGTTGGGTTCAGCAGTAGAGTCCAGGGACAAAGCCCGGGAGAGGGGGGAAGATTTTTTTCAAAGCAATTAACTGTATTTAATAATTCTTAGATAAATTATCTAAATAATAATTTTTGAATTTGCCGCTAAAAAAATTGAAAATTTTCAAAAATCGGGAAATTATTATTTTTACCGCGTTTTTTTTTAAATTCTTTATTGTTAATATTTCTTGTAAAAAATTTTTTATCAATTAGCAATTCTTGATAAAGTTACATAAAACTTTGAATAATCGATTTATATTTATATTTAATATATTTCACTTACCTTTCATTAAATTTTCAAATTTTTTTTCATTCTCAAAATTCTAAAATAAAAATGTAAATAAATAAAAAAACAAAATAAATATTTCGATTGCTATAAATATGTTTTTTAATTTTTACTTTTTCAAAGCGAAATCACAGCTACATATGTGTAGTTTTCAATAATAATAATAATAATTATAATAATAATAATAATAATCAATAATATAATAATAATCAATAATAAAAATAATGATAATAATAATAAACAATAAATGATTAGATCTACCTTAAAAATATAAGTTAATTTATTTAATAATGAATATTTATTATTATTTGGACTCACAATGCCTCGAGTCCGAACGATAACTTTAAAATAAAAGAAAACAGTTACATAGTTATTAAAATCTTAAATTATTTATTGAACACTAAGTCTAAATAAATATACATGCGTGTTCATAACCTAGTTCGTTAAATTATCTCTAACATATAATAATAATAATAATAATAATAATATTTATTAATTTTATATCCATATTTTCATTAATATTTCAGCAATATATTTTTATTTATTCTGAGAAATCTCAATTCTATAAATTTAATTTCTCCTCCTCGTCGACGGTCGCTATACTTAACAGTTTGTTACTAATATTAATTATTTAAATCGTATTACTTGTTTTTATGGCACTCATATGGCTGCTGTGACCTAGCCAAACGGGAATACCATTTCAGTGGCTGTACAACGTCTCTATAAAAAACTTAAACCGTCAATATATATATTTATGAGAACGCTACAGCTTTACTTAACTTGCGTTTCTTTGAAACCGAGGTATAACCATACTTGGTTCTTATTATTGTCTACAAGATTTTTTTTTGACAGCCGATGTTAACGCCCTCTAGTCTGTTGGCTAGGATGACTTTTTTTTTTTTCTATGGAATGACTAATTATTTTTTTTAATATTTCAGAAACTTTATAAAAATTTAAAAGATAGTTTTTTAGTAATGCAACTGGATGGTAAAAATTATTTTTGATAACTTAGAGAGCTCTTAATGCGGATCTAAAAGATCCGGGTTCGATTCCGGTCTAAATTATTTTTTAAAAAAAATTTTTTTTTGCCGCCAAAAAAAATTTTTATTTCATTTTTTTTACTTTATTTTAAGAAAATATTATATAATTGATTAAAAAACGAAGAAGAGAGTGACTAAAAAAAAAAAAAAAAAAAAAAAAAATCCAGACCAGGAATCGAACCCTGTCTCCTTCAGTTAGTTATTAAGAGCTCCGTCTGCTAAGCTATCCCGACTCAGTCGCACTACAATATTTTCTTTTCAAACAAAATTATAAAAAATTCTCCGTAATTTCTCTCCAAGGCACTACAGTAAATTTTTCGATAAAATCCAAGCTTTGTCTAAAAACTCCATATTTAATATTGTTGACCTGATTCTAAGGCACACTACATTGTTTCGTAAAAGACCCTAAAGGCACCTGCCATACGTCAGAAAACTACAGTGCTGACTCCGTATACAATACACAAAAGTTTGAAACAAAAGAGCGCCCTCTATTTATATATCAATGCTCTATATATATTTCTTTAAATTTTTAGTACCCATGTATCTATATATAAGTATATTAAATATACCAATCAATTTCTTAATTCTCAAAGAGGAGGAGAATCCTTGTAATAATTTTTGAGCATCACACTTCCTACGGCTACCTTACGAAAATTATACAAATACATACATCGATATATACTTAAAAAATTCAAATCCATATCAATAGTTCTCTATATATATTCATATTTATATAATTGTACATTGTACAAGTAATAATAATAATTTATGCAACTCCTTGTCTTTTACCAGCCAGTCTTAATAACAAATCAGCTCAATACTGCGTTAATACAATTTAACCTCAAAATTTCCCGCCAAGTTCTAGATGGCGCAGCAGTGAGCCCTAGAATAATTTACCACTAACAACAAAAACTAGCCGTCGATGTGTCGGTACTTGTGAGCGGACATTTGGGCGAGTCCTAAAACCGCGTATTGACACTGAAGACAATGGTAGTGCGTTTGTTTGCCAGAATGTTGGCACTGAACAGCGCCGCAGGGCAAGCTGGGTGTGAATTTCTGGAACCCTGCTGCAGCAATGCTGTCCAATTTAGCGTGCTGGCGTCTGTGAGCGACGACCTTGTTAGTATCAGTGCAAACAAAGTCACACTTCAAGCAATGAAAGTGAGAAGCCTTGTTCTGCATGGAACCTAGAGAAGAAGTGTAAGCGCAGTTGGCCCTGCCACAAGGAACATTAGCCCTGTACTGCTGGAACTCGCTTCCCATCAAGGTGTCCAAGCGTTCGTGTCTCGCAGTGTGCTGAACAAACCTAGTCTTGTCGCAGAACGAGTACCCGCAGTCCTGACGCATGCAGTGGAAGTGGGTTTGGTGTTCGCGGTAGCCGCAGTGGGGATACCTGCAGTCTTCATTGAACCTAAAACGAACGTACCCATCGGGAACTGGTTCGTCCTTGAGCATCCGCATGGAGTGATGCAGCCGTTGTTTCTTGGCTTCCATGGAATTGGCGTCTGACGGAGAAAGGGACCGCTTGGACAGATTCAGGTTCGCCGCTAGAGAAGCCAGCGGATTGTCGTCCCTTCCTGGAAGAAAGTTTCCAGGCGGTAAAGCTGGAGCGAACATCAAGCTTGGAGCACTGGCGTACATTCCGCCGTGCTGCAGGAACGGCGGGAGCGCCTGGTTCATCAGAGCCAGCTGCTGGTTCATCGCGGCCATCACTGCTGGACTGGGGAAGTGGAACCCGTGGCTCAGATCCAGTTCGAACCCACCAGGAACCGGTTGGGCCATGCTGGTAGGAACCTGGATGTGTCCGTTGTTCTCATTGGGGTTCTCCGGTTGGGGTTCTTCGCGGGATTCCGTGGGCTCGCGTTTGATCTGGCTAGGGGGATCGGGTCTGGGGCTTTCTAGCTTGATCTCCTTAATGGGAGACTGCTGAGGCTGGGGCTGGGACATCTGGCGCATGTTCTGGTACTGGATGTTCTGCACCATCTGGACGTTCTGGGACATGAAGTCCGGTTTGTGCTGCGACAACTGGGTCAGGTAGTCAGTGGGGATGTTCGGGGGGTTTGGAAGCTCGGGGTGCTGCTGCTGGCTCAGGATCGCTCCGGTAGAGTGCTTGGCGATGTGCGCCACCAGGCGGTCCAGCTCGGAGAAGGCCTGGTTGCAAGCGTTGCAGTGGTAGTGGTTCTTCCGCTTGAGCTTGCAGAACGGCCGGCTGCAGCTCTGGTCCGGTCCGTAGAGGGTGTGCGGTGAAGAACTGGTCGAGGGAACTGGAGGTTCTGTAACAGAAACGAGTGATTAGGAAGGTGCTGATGGAAATTTTGTGCATCAGAATGGTCCAGCTAGATCTGGGTCCAGAATGTTGGAGCATTCTGATTTGGTGGTAAGATTTGAGAGAATAGTGAGAAAAGATGAAAAAAAAAAAAAAACTGGTCGGTGGCACGAACCTTGGTGCACGGAAGCTCGCATGGATAGCATGGCGCTCGGAAGTGCGGGTTCATTCGGCGGTCCGCTTACCGGGTAATAGGTCCCTGCCGCCCTCACCACTAGCAATCAACCAAAAACAACCAACACTTGAATAAATACCGCCCACTAACCACTAATCATAACTTACTGACTAATAACAGATCATAAACATGTAAATTTAACAAACAGGTAAGAGGTGTGTGTAAAACAGTGCAATCGTGCAGGTCATGCAGTGAATTTGACTGTCTTGCAATTGGTCGGCTAACCGATTGAAAGACAGTATGGTGTATGAAAATTTTCATCAAATTCGTCTCGTCTACCATTCTTAAAATGTATTTGCATTGGTAATAATAAAATAATAAGTATAATCTAAAAAGTGCGCTAGCTTCGTGCCTACCTAACGTATTAACTCACCAGTTGTTTTGTTAGTGTCGGGACTAGCGTCGTCTTTGTCATCAATAATGGACCGTGAATCATCCTGACAGATCTCCGGCTTGTCGATCAGCTCTGATGTGTTCTTCACCTGGATTCTGGGCTTCTCTGGGATCTGGCAAATCTGTCCAAGCATCTGGCCTTGACTCTGAGAGTGGGATTGAGATTGCAGTTGGTTCTGCAGAGACTCTTGGACTTCCATCGGTTCCTGGATAATGCCCATGTGTTGCTTCTCATGCTGCGCCATCGTGGAATACCTTACAAATGAATACGCGCAGTTCATCCTGGTGCAGTGATAGTGCCGATGAACGCGATTGCTGTGACAGCTAGGAAGTCTACAATCAACCATTTTGTCATAGAAAGCGAAACCGGGAAGAATATCAACGTTGTCATGGAAGTCCTTGCTGTGCATCAGCAGCTGATCTGCCCGGTCTGTCGCAAAGAAGCACCTGGCTTGGGAACAGTGATGGTGTCTCGTCCCACGAATCACGCAACTTGGATCAGGACAGGAGTCAGGATTGTAGGTAGCGAATCCTTCGGGTTCAGTGCTGTCTTCACTGTCTTCGTCGTCTTGCACGGAGGACTGGACTGGACTGGGACCAAGGCTGAGCGCGATGGGACTAGGACTAGGACCAGGAGTTGGTTTAGGAAGCTTGAAACTCGTGAAGATCGCCTGAGGCGAGTCCTGGGTGTGACTTGATGAATCTCCGCCTCCAGACCAGATTTCTATTACACGGTTCTTGGGAGGTCTACCGCGCTTCCTCCTGAACATCGCGTCGATGTTAGTCAGGTGGGTCAGTGTCACATCAGAGGACAGGATCTGGGTCGAGCTGTTCAGGTTCAACTGCCTCGTGTATTCATGGATCTTGTAGTGCTGCAATCTCCTGAAGGGTTTGTCAGTCGCCAAGATGACTTCCTTGCAGTTATCCCAGTTGCAGTGATAGTGCTTCTCCTTATCAGCGTAAGGACAGTCTTCACAGGTTCCTTCGTCAAAGTACGCGTCAGTAATCCGTTCCTGGGTCTCGTGCTCTCTCAGATGCTCCCGAACTTCTCTGGGGTCTCTTAGCGTAGCTCCGCACCCGTCCAACGCGCAGTGGAAGTGATCACTCCGGTGATTGCAAGGACACTCTGCTGAAGCTGGAGCCAGGTAGGTCAGCTCTGAAGCCGTCAGCTGACCAGTTCCTCCTGTTGAAGCTCCAGGCGAGCAAGGCTGCTCCATCAGCGAGGTAGAACTAGCTAACGAAGTGCTCATGTTAGTCGCTGTCAGATCCATTGCCAGGTCGCTCGCGCTCTGGAATGAATCCTCTAAAGAATAGAAGCTAGGAGAAGCTCGCTCTTCATTGGAACTCTCGCCATTCATGCTCAAGACACTGGATCCTGCTAATTCGTCCCAGTTCATTGGTCTTCCACTGGGACCAACCTGCTTGTACTTTCTATAAGCCAGTTCCGAGTCATGCCGCTCGTGCTTGCGTTTATGAGAGAATAACTGACCAGAAGAATGGAGGACGTAGCTGCAGTGAGGCCTGATGCAGTGGATATGATTGCAGACTCTGGAAAACCTGCACTGCTCATACGGACAAGCTTCAGACTTCATGAACTTCTTGAACCCGTCCCTGGAAAGTTGCTCGTCCTTGATGTGGTAGGACTTGTGCTTGTCCATGTCAGCTTTGTTCTTGAAAGTGTACCTGCAGTTGGACCTCCTGCAGTGGAAGTGAGTCGTCCTTTGACCAACAAACGGACAGTAATCAGTCCCGCAGGTCTCTGTCGCACGAAACCGTTGGAACCCTTCCTGGATAATTGCAGAATCCTTTCGGTGATAGTTAGCATGCATCTGAACGTCAGATGTCGAGATGTAGACCTTGTCGCAGTTGTCATGGATGCAATGATAATGCGTCTGCTTTCTATTGTGAGGACAGCTTCTCATTGGGTGACGTTCTGAACAATCGTCAGTCGGGGAATACCGCATAAACCCATGTTGGAGGGATTCGTCGCGTTTCTTGTGCCATTTAAAGTGTCTTATCATCTCCTCTTTCTTGACAAACACCCGGCCGCTGCAATCTAGACAGTGGAAGTGCTCCCGACAACCCAGCTCTTTGCAATAAGACGATCCGCATTCTAAGGCTGATGAGAATCGTCTTACGTATCGCGAGTAATCGATCTGTTGGGTGGATTGCTGCTGAAGAGATTGTCCTGTTAGTGAAGACTTTGACCCGGTGGTTAGGTTGTCAGGCACTGGAGACATACTCTGACTCAGCAGGGCTGTAAACAGAAATTATTAAGTAGATTTTCTTCCCGGTCTTCTGCTCGGCTTCTTCTTCCAATGGTAAAAAGGTTCAGGTTTGTCTAGTCTGTCTCGTCTCAGGAGGAACACGCATAAAATTTTAATTGACTTTCTGAACTATCTAGGATGCCTTTTTTTGGATTTAAATCAAAATTTTCATTTTACAAAAATAATTGATCATTAATAAAGACATGTTCCGATTTTAATTGCAAAAAATCAACAATTTAGATGAACTGACAAGTATCTTATTGATTATAGTAATGTTTTGGGACATCTAAGGCCATCTAGCGTCAGTGTGTGAACCTCCTTGCTAATTCTGTCGGTAAGTCGTGAATTTCTAGGTAAGCAATCTACTGCACCTTCATAATTGATAAGGTAGTCTTCTGTGGGTAAGTGTGCCGTCGTTGATAAGTCAGTGTGTTATTTTACGGACGGTAAATATTTTTCTTACCGACTGTATGCAGTAAAGGTAAGTTTTATCGGCTGTTTGATAAAGTAGCAAACGATGAATTTGAAAAAAATTTTAATACACTTAAAAAATTGATTATTATGTCAATGACCTATGGAAATCTTAACTGGGTACCATCTCCATCATGCTAAACCAAAAATACATAATCAAAAGCAGATAAGTAATTTTTTAGAGGGAAGATTGAAAAAGATCGTGACTAAGCTTTAAAATATTAGTTTTTGTGAGATTTTTTGTGGACACACGTGGAGAATAAAATTATAAAATAAGGAGAGGAACCCTTTTATTCAGAGGGAAAAAAAAAAAGTTTGATAATAATAATGATAGCGATGAAAAGACGAGACGTGAGATGTTAGATGTGAGATGTGAGATGAAAATATTGGGTCTGAGGGGAGGTTTTGTTGAATTTTGTTTAAAAAGCATAAAGGACCCACATCGTATGCTTCTTAGTTTTTATCCCAGTGAATTTTCAATTGGATATGATTTTTTTATTTTTTTTTT
>JZSA01006674.1:0-18114 GCA_000956155.1 Cotesia vestalis | reverse complement strand
TATATTTTTTTTTTTTTTTTTTTTTTTAAGGACGTTCATGCGCTACGCTAAAGTCAAATGAGTAACAACTTTTTATGAAATTTATTGGGGTCTTGAAAAAAATAATAAAGTATATAAATAATCTTATAATGATTTATAATTTTTTGTTTTTTTACCTGAAATATTTTTTATGGATCTATTTTAAAAAATCAGTAAGTATAAATTAGTCGTTGATTTAACGTCGATTTTTATTGTTTATTAAATTAGACAATTCAGTTATTTCTAACGATGCAATCAGCTGTATAAAGGTGGTTGTTTTCAGTACGCTCGAAAAATCAAATAAAATTATTTCAATTATACCAAGTTAAATAATAAATTATTTATTTAAACGTTCGTCCACACTGTGTGTGTTTTGATGCATTGATATTAACTACATTAATCAGATAATTTTTTAAAACATTATTTATTACGGTATCTACTTAGATAATATAAGGTAAAAGCCCCAATTATTGACAGGGGTCTAAATATTGACACCCTAAATTATTTTTAAATACATTTAATTATCTGTAATAAGAATAACTATCATATAAATATTTATTAAATTCTAATTAATTAAAAAATTGAAAAAAATTACTGTCAGTTCAAAATATTAAATATTAATTATTAAAAAAAAAAATAAAGTTAGCACAATATTTAAATAATGGGTGTCAATAACTAGTTGATAATTTTTAAGTTGAATCTCATATTGACAGCCAGTCGACAGCGCTATGACGCCTTTTTTTTTACTTTAACCTAAAAAATTAACTGTAAGAGTTTGAACTCTTCTGATTCAATAAATTATTTTTAAATTAATTTTTATATTTTTAATAGTAATTAATCATTTATGGAAATTATTATTAATAAACTTTAATAAAATTGATTACTTAATAATAAGTTTCGATAAATGAGAATAAGCAGATGATTCGACGCATGCGCAGTATAGGTGTCAATAATTGGGGCTAAGGTATGTCAATAATTAGATCAATCAGTTTTTTAACCTGTCAATAATTAGCGTATCCGGATAATCTATTTAATTATTTAAAATTAATTAGTAAATATCACTGATTATCATTTTAAAAAAAGAAATTGATTAGTTAAAATATTACTTGAGACATTACCACAAACAAAATTCAACGATATTGATATTTAATTGCTTAAAAAAAAATTAAATCATTACTTTGTCTCTTATAGTGTCAATAATTGGGGCTTTTACCTTAAATATCGTAATTTTACATTAAAAAAAAGGCTGATCTGCCTTAAAGTTGTATGTTAAAAATCTAATTTTTAATCGTAAATAAATTTTTTAAATAATCGATGAACTTTCAAGTTTTTTAGGGAGGATTATTAATTAAACTTATCAAAATTAAAAAATTTTAATTTATATCTACTGTTAAGTCTTACGCACGAACGTCCTTAAGTAAAATGAAAGAAAAAAAATGAAGGGATTTAAATACGGTGTGCCAAATAATCCGATTGGAATCGTAGAAATTAAAAAAATATTCTAAATTTAATTAAGCCGCGAGACGCGTTCGCGGTTTCGAAATCTTTGACTCGGGTGCCAATGGGTTGAGTGAAAAATAGACGTTCGAACTGTTTGTTGAGAAAGACAAATGTGTTAAGATACAGATCGGATAAAACGAGAATATACCTACATATATTTATATATATTGACCGGCGAAGGGTGAGGGGGAGGGGGCTGGAGGAGCTCATTTGGTGAAACAGAAGGGGAAGGGAAAAAACTATTGAAAGCACATAAGACTGAGGTCAGTGATACGATAGTAATGCGTTGCTTTTTGCTTAGAGACAAGATCGCGGAAGAAACGACAATAAAAAATAAATAAACTTTATTACTAATGACGTGTGACATTTTAGGACGTTAATAGAACCATTTGACATTCTTTTTGACGTTCATTTCCTTTTTGAATTTCGAGTAAAAATATTTTTTTAAGATTCAGATAAGTTTGAGGGGAACTAGAACTTTTTACATGTATTTTAAATCCGGTTGGCGGAAAATAGAAAATTGGAAGAATTTTCTACAAAATTACGTAAAAAAATTTTGTTTTTAATTCAATAATTTAAATTAAAAAATTTTGACTACTTTTGAAAGCGATTTTAAGATATTTTGAAGATCTTACTTAATTTTAGTCGAAAAAAAATTTTTTTTAATAAAAAATGATTCTAATAATTCACTCATTACTAAAAAATTAAATTATTCCTTACAAATATTTTTTATAAGATAAAAAAAGGGCCAAATTCAAGAAAAAGTGGAAAAAAAATTTTTTTTTCTGATTTCAATGCAATTTTTCCGGATGAAAAATTTTTCTTCAATTTTTTAGGGTGCATAATTTTTTATTTCAATAATTTTTTGGTAAAATTACCGATAAATTTTTTTTTCTTCAAATATTTGGATGAAAAAAAAAATTGTAACAGCTTTTTAAAAAGATTTTAAGATATTTTAAAGATCTAACTTAATTTTAGCCATGAAAAAATTTTTTTTGAACAAAAAATGATTCTTATAATTGACTCATTACTTAAGAATTAAATTATTGATCATAAATATTTTTTTTAGGTAAAAAAAAAGGTAAAATATAAGAATTTCGCAAAAAAAAGTGAGAATTTTTTATTTTTCTAATTTCAATGCAGTTTTTCGGGGAAAAAAATTTTTTTTCAATTTTTTGGGATACATAATTTTTACTTCAATTACTTTTTAGTAAATTTACCTATAAATTTTTTTTTTAATTCAATTATTGATGAAAAAAAAATTCTAACAGCTTTTTAATGTGAATTTGAGATATTTTGAAGATTTTACTCAATTTTAAATAAAAAAAAAAATTCTTTCGAAAAAAAAAAAAATGAATTTTATAATTAAAAAGGAGTTTAAATTTTTTTTATTTTATTAGAAAAAAGGTTAAATGCAAAAAATAGAGAAAAAATGAATGAATTTTCTATTTTTTTGATAAATTTTTTTTTTGATTGAAAAAATTGAAAGCTTGAATTTTTTAATATTTTTTCGGAAAAATAACAAATAAATAAATCAGTAAAAAAAAAAAATCGATAATAAACTCCGAAGAAAAAATAATAAAAAACTATAAAGTAAATATGAAGGGATGCGGGGTGAGTTGAGTTGTAAAAATGCGTTGTAAAGTGTATTGATCCATCATATATCGTGCCCCCAATTACTCAGTGGGGGTAAGAGGCTCCACACAACTACTGTGTACAGATACACTATATTACTCTAAATACGTACATACAGTACAGTGTTCGTAAGTACGCTACACAGTAAATAGAGTAAGAACACGCTCAGTAAACAGGGTTGAAAAAAATTTCACAATTCACGGGTGTTCGTTCACGCGCGATCCTCTTTATAACCGAAAAGACGCGAATAAAGCGTAAGACCAGATAAAGGCACAAAACCTAAAATAATACTACTGAAATTATCTTATCCAGTTTCAGATAAAGGATGAGAAGTGGAGGGGAGTAGGATCGGGACAAAGAACAAAGGGATATTTTTCATCCACCTTCTCGCCCAATGAATCATCCCTCAATAAATCCCCTAGTTATTCATCTCGATTATACGCAGACTCAAATTTCTATTTTGACAGCAGTTCGACGAGCCATACCTATCTTTTTTTTTTAAAAAGTTTAGGGTATATTATTTTCATTTTAAATATCTATTTTAATTTAATTTTTTTTCCCAATTTTTAAAAGTTAAAATAATAATAATAATGACCTTGTATCTTGCCAAGTATTGACATTTTTAAAGATATAAGCTCACCCCAGCATTGCATTCATCGAGACCTTTAATTTGAGTACCCACATCAATTTTTCATATATTTTATATATTTATATATATGTATATATGAAAAATATATAAAAAATGCATGTGGGTACTCAAATAGAAGCTCTTGAGGAGTGTAACATCAGGATGAGCTTAAATCATTAAAAACTTCAATATTTAAGAAAGTACAGAGTATTTTAACAAATATCTTGTGAACTATTGACATTTTTAAAGATATAAGCTTACGCTGATGTTACATTCATTGATATCTTTCATTTGAGTACCCACATTTATTTTTCATATATTTCATATATTTATATATATATATTATATATATGTATATATAAAAAATATATTAAAAATGCATGTGGGTACTCAAATGGAAGCTCTTGATGAAAATAACATCGGGATGAGCTTGTATCTTTAAAAATGTTCATTGCTAAAGAATTACAGTGCAATTTAACAAAATTGATTATTTAATAAAGCAAAATTTTATTTATTTATAGTTCACAATTTACGGCAGTCACATCGTTATGACTATTATTATTATTATTGTTGAAATTTAAAATTTAAAAGTGTAATGATAATAATAATAATAAAATTTCTAAAGAAGTAAAAATGAAGCGAAAAATAAATTTATTGGACAATAAATCATAAAAAAATAATTTCCATAACCAAAAGCTGAGAAAGGAATAAAACAAAATATAAAAATAAATTGAAAAAAAAAAAAAATAATAATTAAAAATAAAAAAAGCACGAATTCGCGGAAACTCTTCTCATCTCGACACTCGTAAATGCCAGGCTGTCGGCAGACCCAAAGAGCTCGACTCATAACATAGGGAATAAGGGAATGAGATAGAAAAAAAAGGTAGGAGTTTCTCATACGGAGCCGCTAAACGCAAAACTTGCAACGCGCAACTTACAACGCGAATACTAAACTATTCTCAGATGCAATGTCACTGACTTATTGTCTCTCTGTAAGTGCATGATGTAAGTCCATGAAGTTTAGTAAATTTGTGTGTTACAACAACGACAACAACAACTACACTTACAAAATTTAATGTTTAAAATGGCTGGCTGTTATTTCTGTCAAAATTACGCGCGTTATGCCTAGTGTGACATTCTCCTTCATATTCTCATCTTTTTTGGCATCATCGTGCTCGTTTAACACCTCATGGACATTTTATATGCCGAGTGCATATTTATACAGTCATATATGTGTGCAGCCCGACAATAAACCGCCACGGTTTGCTACCACCGAGGTATTTTCATCTCTTCGGAGTATTTACCTTTAAAATAGCCCTGTGGGCGACTCCGGTTGCGAGAAAAGGCGCCATCTAGCGGCAAAACCCAAAACTAAGCTATTAAATATCGATAAGAATCATCTAGTGAGTTTTTTATTTGAAGTAAGGGATAAAACAAACAAAATAATTTTTTTTTCCAAGCGTGACACGTGCAGCAACATCATAATTATCCGGAGCAATCCCCAAAAAAATTTATAAAATAGCTAAAAGGGTCTGGCGTGGGTTTTTTTGTCATTTTGCTCTTAAATTTTAATCACCCTTACAAATTTTCTCTTAATACTTTTTACCCTACAAAAAAAAAACCCCAATAAACTCAGATATCCACCCCCTTATAAAATCATTCATCTAAATTCTATACTCTAAAGTTTCAACTCCACACATAGATACAAATACATCTATGTACATATTGTGAGTATTTTTTTTTCTAACAAAAAAAAAAAATTGTCGACTCCAGGGTGCCTTAGTTAGCAACAAGCTACAAGTTTCGATACTCGACCCTTTATTATATTTTTTACTATTTTATTTAATCCCTTTCTATTTTTAAAAATTCAACCCTTCGACATCCTTTAAAATAAACAGACGCGAACCCTTTTTGACAAATTCAAATAAAGACCGGGGGGTCGAGTACCACCACCGAATTTCCTTTATCCACAGTGTGTTATTGCTTTATATGGAAGGTATTTAGTTTTTGTGTTTCGTGGATTTTTGTAATGATTCTAAGAACTAAAAATAAAATTATACAAAAATTTAACGCACTGAAAATGAATAATTTTAAAAAGTAGGAAGTTATTTTGGTCAGATTTTGAGAATAAGAGTTTTTTATCAGATCTCCAAGTTTTGAGGTCCTAGGAAACCGTTCCGACTTTTCCCGGCTGGACGTCCGGCCGCGTGTGTGTGTATGTATGTAAATAAAATTTTGTCGTAGGATATCTTTAGAACGAATCAACCGATCGAGATGAGCGACACGGCGTTCGAAAGTGTTCATTGAGACTTTGATCTGATTTGATTTTAAAGTCAATCGTACTTTGCCCGAGAAAAAGATATGAAAAACAAATAAAAACCAAAAAAACAATTTTTTTTAAGTTTTTTCTAAATAACTTTCTAAATATTTGACTAATCAACTTCAGACATCAGAGACACTTTTTTGGACTTAAAAGACTAAGTCGAATGCCGCCAAGCAAGTCAAAATCGAACGACAAGTTCAAAAATTATAGCCATTTAAAAATTTCTAAATACTCGTTTTTTTGAGACAACTTTTAAATTCTTCGATTGAAGGACTCAAGAGCTTATAAACAATTTTTGGACTTAAAAAATTGCCCCGAAGCAAATCAAAATCGAACGACGTGTTCAGAAGTTATAGCAAAAAATTTCTAACTAATCGTATTTTTGATGTAACTTTTGGATTTTTTAGCTCGAAGAACTAAATAATCAACCAATTGGAAGATTTTCTCGGAAAAAGCGGGAAATTTCAGCGATGGCGTACTGGTCAACCGCTTTTCACATTTGTGAAACATCATTGAAAAGTATTTTGTTCATAAATATCAAATTAGAAGCCTGGAAGATCAAGAACTAACCTACACCAAAAACGTCAAAAATGGAGCATTGCAATATTCGTTTTTTTTTGCATTATTATTGAAACTAAATGATTGTCCTTGAACAAATTAATCAGGATATCATTTTTGAAGAGTATTTTGTTCATAAATACCGAATTAGAAGTGTAGAACATCAAAAACGTCAAAAATGATGCATAGCAGAAATGAATTTTTGAACTTAAGCTATCTTAAGGGCATTTTTATAAAAAAGACCCAAAAAATAATTCTTCCATTTCATCTAAAGCAAGCAAAAAGTCCTAAACTTTTTCACCGAATTCTATATCCAACAAAATAGTTATATTCAAAAGTTTCTAAATAATCATATTTTTGACATAACTTTTGGATTTTTTAGCTCGAAGAGCTAAAAAATCAATCAATTGGAAGATTTTCTCAAAAAATCGGAAATTCTATAATTTGCAGGTCAATAATTTTTTTTTTAATAGAGTAAGTTACCGTTGGGAACTTTATTTACCAGAATGAAATAATTAATAAGTATGTTAAAGAGTAAGGAGATTTCTACTCGAATTACGGCAGCGAATGATGTATGGGAGCGAAGGTTAAATGCATTTAAACCATGGAGATTACGCTGGAAAAGTAATAAGAATGAATGAGAATGGGAATATTTAGTGATGAGGATGAACATGATGCTAAATGATGGAAACCGAGGTCAAGCTTCTTGTATTTCACTTTTATACATTTTAAACTTGATTTAAAAGCAGCCGTTCGGATGAATTGAAAATTCATTATGATAGGAGTTAAATTTAAAAATTTTCCACACCTTCAGAATTTTTTCTAAGACTCAAACTCGATTCTAATAAAAAATAGCGGAAAATTTAAAACTACGAGGTCATTTTAATGAGAACGAAAATGATTAATTATCTCTAACTTTTTTCCATCAGCAATATTAATTATCCGTAAGATATTTGCGTAATATAAATAGTAAGAGTAACATCAAGGCTTTTCAAGGCTCCAAAAAAAAAAAAAAAAAAGTAGCTTGAGAAAATAAAAGTTAATTAATCTAAACGTTTTCAATTATAACGAAATAAAACCCTCTAAAACACACATTGGCATTAGCGTTTAAAGTAAAAAGGGTTATTTTTATTAGTAAGAAAGATTTAAGTAGGAATTTAGTGGCTCGTGGTATGGACTCGATCCGAAACCGACCGAAAAATTAGTCCTCGCATTCTTACCGCGGCGTCGGGGGGTGTTACGCTAAGAACAAAATAAAATAATCTTCCTTTCCCTTTCCTTCCCCCCTCCTTGTATTCTGTATTAGCAAAACCAAATCAAAGGATGCCCTTTAGTTATACTTTTAGGTCCTTGGTCACCCCCTTGAAAACAAAACTTCTATATGTGTGTATGTTAGTTAGTTAATATGTTTTAAATGTGAAGGAAGACTATACCAAAGGAAGCAAGGTAGTGGCCTAAAGCCGATTCACGAATGGCCGAAATTAATAAAAAGTTGAAGAACGATAAATTAGGCTGCCCGCGCGAGAAGCAGTCCTTTTTCTTTAAAAATATATATATATATATATCTATATATGTTTGCCCGACTAAGGTTTAGCCAGTTCTCAATTCTCTAGACAGGGCGATAATAAATTTCAAATATAAAATTTCTAATCAGTTGTTTTTGCATCCCTATATATATACATATATATTTATATATAGTTTTTTTTTTGGTAAAAATTTATTAACTGGCTCATTCCATTGTGTCTGGGATTTTAAAAAATTTATAGAATTTTAATTAAAAATTTCATTATTATTATTATGATTATTATTATTATTATTATTATTATTATTATTATTATTATTATTATCATCGTTATTTTTTTTTTAATTAAAATTATTAATATAAATTTACATAAGATTTTTATTTAAAAAATAATTGACGTAAATTTATCTAAAAATAGCCGACATTTTAAAAAGTGAGAAGCAAAGATAAAGAAGGGTGAAGAATATTTATAATTGCATGAAAGGCGTTAATTGTTGCGCCATGAAATGAATTAAACTCGAGAATCTTGGAGGGCTTTAAAGGGTTCGTTATCAGAAGGAACGCATCTTTGTAGAACGGTGTGGATGCGCTACTTCTGACAATTCACGGTCTTGAATGCGCATTCTCTGCCGTTGCAATGAGAATTACTTGCAATTTGTTCACGTTTTTGTGGAATTAAAAAAAAAAAAATACTTTAACTTAGTTTTTATTACTATTATTGTTATTTTTTATCAGAAGTAGTTTATTTAATTTATTTTTCTAGCTTATAACACGAAAAATTGGTAAAGATTACGGAAAACTTCTTTATTTGGCGGTTTTATAAAATATTTTGAATTTTTGTCAATAGATGGCGCCTGTGCGGCTTGTGACGTCAGATTGAGACTTTTAGGCGGCAAATTTAAAATTTAATAAAATTTGATGTATTTTGAGAAGATAACAATGATGTTTATAAATTTTTAAAGAAATTTAAAGAACCAGTAAATTAATTAATATATTTTGTAAAATTTTAGCGAATAATAAATCTTATTAAAAATTTTCATAAAAATTGAAATAGTAAAAAAATGAAACATATCAATAATTAAAAGTATTAATTTAAAGCATGTAATTTTTTAAATCAATTATAAATTGTTACTGTCTGTTTTAACACTTTTAATTTTGAGAGAATTTAATAAAATTTAATATTCTGATTAATTGCAAAAAATAATGTTACACAAATTAAAGATTGAGAATTTTTAAAAAAATTGCACAATAGCGTAATGTAATTATATATAGACGTAAATTGGCTAGATAACCAGTTCAGCCCCGATCATTAAAGATCAGGAAAGAAGCTATTGGCAAATTGTTTTAGTTGTTTGTCCTCGAAACTCATTAGAATTTTTTCTCTCGGGCCAATATACATCTATATTACAATCAAGTGCTAATTGTTCTAGTTTTTCATGACCGAATTAACGGGTAGTTTTAAAACCAGTATTCAAGTTAGTGATGCCTCAATGAAATTTGGGATTACGGCCAAATCTTTACAATTGTTATGACATATTTCGTCCTATTTCAAAGTATAATCATTAACATTCCTTTAATTTTTTTTTAATATCAAAACTTAAATCAATTTTTACAAGATTTAATCTCAGCATAAAAATTTTTAAATTAAAGATTTTTTTATGTTGAAAAATTTATGACAACGAAAAAATCAACGTGTGATTGATAAATAATTATAATTGTTAATTTATAAGGTTACTATTTTTGTTCTGTCGCCAAAGTAATCTGGCAAGAGTAATTAATGTATATAAAAAAAAAAATCTAATAAAAAAAGTGTTTATTAAAAGACGTAACTGTCAGTTCTGTCCTCTTTTATAATTATTTCGTCATTGGTGTGTCATTTGTCTTGAATAAAAATTAATTAAATTGTTATTTTAATTTATTAATTAACTTGATAATAATTATTCAAGAATTTTTTATTTTTCAAAAATTAAAAAAATTTTTCGAATAATAATAATAATAATAATAATAATAATAATAATAATAATAATAATAATAATAATAATAATAATAATAATAATGGTTCAAAAAAAATTATTTCCAAAAATGATATAAATTTTTAATCAATAAAAAAAAATAAACAATAATAAATTAAAAAAAAAAATTCCCACAATTGTTTAAAAAAGAGCGATTGGTCGATGATAGGCCAAAGGGGAGGTGTAATTCTAAAAAATCTTAACAACGAAAAAAGAGTATCACTAAGTATATGAATATGAATATAAATATGAATAAAGAAAAAAAAAAGGAATTAAAGGGGATCGTGGTGAATAAGAGAGAGACGGGTTGAGTGAGGCCAGCAATCAAAGCTGATTAAGCCCACAACTGGGGAATCTGTGGGGCCAGTGTCTCACGCCAATCTCACCCAATCAGCCGTTTCGACGGGGAGATTTAAAAAATAGAATGCCTACTGTCAATTGTCCCATTATTTAAATAAATCGAATAAATGGACAAAGTGGCCAATTAGAGTAGTTGCTGAGTTTGTGTTATGTTGCTTATGTTGGAATTACTTTAAACGTATTATTCTCTTCTGCGGTGCGGGTCCATCCCCCTCCCTCTACCCTGGAATCACTCCCCCTACCTTCAGCCAGATAAGAACAAATCGAGTGTAAGTTTATTTTTTTTTTTTTCGTACTCCTTTATTTATTCAATTATTGCGCCAAGAGTTCTGTGGCCGCTAATTTTAGGGGAGGGGGGAAGGTACGGCTATGAAAAATGTGTAAAAATTGCATCGAAATTGGAAAAATAGAAAGAAGCAAATGTATTAAAGTGAAAAAAGACCATTTGAATCAGTTAAAAACACACAAAACCCCAATTAATCCCAATTAGCCGTACGGATTAGCCGCACAATTAAAAGTTAAATACTTCCTACTTATTCGTACGAATTAAATTAATGTAAATAAAAATTGGGTATCGGCTGAAAAGCTCACGAGGAATTATTTTCCCTTTTTTACTTTCGTACTAATCCGACTTCCGCGACCGTTATTATTTAACTTTATATTCGTAATTCTCTAACAGTGGGCGGATATTATAATAAAGGGGATCATGCCCCAAAGCTTCGTCCCCAGCTCCCTGGGTTTTTACCATTGCAGAAAAATATATTTTGGGAAAGTAAGAAGGGAAATTTTTCAGTGTTAACTTACCGGAAACTTTCTGGTCGGTTTCTACTTTCATCGCCGCCAAGCTTGCTATTGGTACCTGGAACAAAGTTTTATGATTAGTAAGGTGTTTTTATGAAACTACAGAATTGGAAAATTTATAAGAAAGAAACAAATTTATAAAAGAATGGAGAAAAAGTTGTTTTTTCTTTCATTAAGTCAGCGTTTCTATGAAAAATTTTACAGGACGGCAAATGTAAGTAAGGCTGGATTTTATTAAGTGACAATATTTCAATTCTAACACTTTTAAGCGTGGTTTTCATGAAAGAGGCAAACTTTCAGTCCAGTTACATTAAACATTAAGGCAGTATTTTCATAAAAGTGCGAAAGTGATCAATTTCATAAAGGCTACATTTTATGAAGTAACAATATTTCAAAAGTCATGTTCTAAACCTCAAGGCAGTATTTCTATAAATGTTTTCTATTTAAATACCAAAGTAATTAATTTTATGAAGCGACAAAGCTTACAAAAAATCCACTTTTCTTTTCTGTGAATCAATAGCGAATCAGCGTTTCCAAATTTTAAGGCAGTATTTCCATGAAACTTTTTATTAGCAAAAGTTACTAGTTTTATTAAGGCTACATTTTATGATGCGACACAATTAAAAAAATAATTCGTTTTCATGCTCCTTTTCTTAAAACAAATAATTGTAAACTTTATGGTAGCGTTTCTATGAAGCCACAAGGTAATTAAATTCATTAAGGCTACCTTTCAAAGTATTAAAAAAAAAAATATATAATTTTCTATTAAAGAAAGTTGATCAAATTAAAGTCTCTAAATCTTAAGTCACAGTTTTTATGAAACCACAAAAGTGATTAATTTAGTTAAGGCTGCGTTTTATGAAGCGACGAATTAAAAAAATTACACTTTTTTATAAAATAAGCCAATTAAAATTAAGCCACTATTTTTATGAAAGTTTCTATGAAACTGCAAAGAAGCGCCTGGTTCCATTAAGGCTAATTTTCATGAAGCGACATAATTTATAAAAATACACTTTTTCACAGGTTTCTTCTACAAGAGTAGCGAACTATCAACCGCAGGGCACTGAACATAAAGTCGCCGTTTCTATGAACGTGAAAACCGATACAAGAATAGAGTTTGGCAGTAAAAGAGCGGAAGAATACACAAAATACTAAAAGACATACGATTAAAAGACATCCACATTATAGACTGTCGCATATATCAGAGCCAGAGAGTGAAGAGGATCAGTGACCTTGCCTTCGAGCGTGCAATGACATCGAATATTCAAACGAGCTTCCGGCTATAGCTCGGGGACTCTTTTACTTTACATCCATACACACAACACATCCATCTTTATTTCTTTCAGGCTCATTACATCCAGTATACTATATACAACATACATTTTCCGCTACTACTGCCGGGGACTCCCTCGAATTAATTAGAATTTAGATTTTACGCTAATTGTCCGGTTATAGGTCGCCCGGGTTGACGGACTTTGAAAATAATACACTAAGATTTTTTTAAAAAAATACTTTACCCTGAATAAATAAACTAGACAGCCGTTTTATGAATAAAAAGGGTCAGAAGCCTTATAAATGTATGTAGAAATTATTCCGAAATATAATTCTACGATTTCCGAAGCCTTAAAGTCGTTAAATAATGAATTAAGACATTTTATGTCATTCCTGCCATTTTATGACACTTTTTATTATTTAATAATTTATTTAAATAAAATCTTTTGCAAATCCAAATGTGCAAGCTTAATATATAAAACTTTTAATTAAAAACCTGGAAATTATTTTTGATTTTTCAGTAATTTTAAATTAAACTTTAATTTTAATTTTCCCGCGAATAAGAATATTTATCTCAAGAATTGAGCGCCCTCATAAGTTAAGACAGGTTAATTACAAATTATGGAAACGCATGCGCGTATAGACTCTATAAAGAACGCTGTTTACAAAAAAATATTACATATGGCTGCCTGATGAGTAAAAATTGTGAAGAAATTGTGATAGAAATATTTTATTAACAATAAAACGAATAATAATTGATCCGTGATTTTCTGAACATTGACTCTACCAACCGAATAAAAAAATAATCAGGTCAATTGATTGTGTTCTTCGAGAGTTATCGTGTTAACATCACCATATTTCTCTAGAAAACTCCGCTAAAATTAATTTTTTACATTAAATTGTTCTTTAATCTCTAAATTGTATGAAATTTCTAGGCTGGCTATCTGTTAAAAGTCGTCGTTTGTATTTTGCATCTTGTTATTTTTACAAGTTACTTGATTTAGGAAAGCCTAGCTATCTTCGTGATTTATTTGTTGAAGATAATTTGGTCAGACGCTCTGATAGATTGGCGGAAAAGAAAAATAATATAAACTTTAAAATGCCTAATTTCACTACATCACATTATGAAAATTCATTTGTTGTAACAGTCATACGTATGTGGGAGGAATTACCGGCAGACATTGTAAATTCTCATAGTCTTGAAGTTTTCAAAAATAAACTTTTCGATCATTTATTTAGTTTGGACATTTAATGAGCTATTATATAAATTCTTAGTTAAATCGCGTTAATTTAAATTTAATCTAAATTATTTTTATAAAATAGTAGGTCTTGTTTTGTAATTTTTAATTATTTTAATTATTTTGTAAGATACTATAACTGTTTATTTGTATTATCTTCTTATATATTTTGTTAAGATATTATGTTTTTATTTCATTGTAGTTATTCTACTCTATTTTTTAATGTATCGATTAATTGTACTCTAAAATATTTTCTTATGTTTATTGTACTTAAAAATTGCCATCTGGCCGTTAGGCTTTGGCATAAATAAAGTAAATCTAATCTAATCTAGATAGGTGGCCAAATTATCTGAAAGGTTTTCGCTTGCAAAGTAGTAGATCAAGTAATTAAGTACCATTTAAAAATTCTTTTGAGCGTTTACTTGTGTTATAAAATTTTACTAAATTATTCTTTAATATTTAACTAATTTTTTTTTAGATTATTTAGTGAGTTTTAATTGAACCAAGACCAATTATTGAAAAAAAAAAAAAAAAACATTCAAAAACTGTTAAATAATTTTCAAACTTTGATATAAAATTTATAAATCTTATAATTCACTATCGAATTTAAAAATTGTCAGGTGATTCTATTCTCATTCTTTGTATTCTAGTCAGCAATTTTAATCACTAAACTTGTTAAACTCTTTAATAAAGAAAAAAAAATCCTTTCTCAGCATTTAAAAAAATAAAATGATTCAAGTAATTTATCTAAACTTCGACGAAAAGTTCCCGACAACAATAATATGACTCAATACTTACAAAAAAATTTTTTGTGGTTAGATTTCAGCAACGAACTACAGATGGATTTTCCTTTTCCAAGTGATGAAAATTAGATCTTCCTTCTATTTTTCCTTGTTCGTCTGACATCACGGCAATTTCTGAAACAAAAAAATTTAATAATTATTATAATTATCCCAACTTAATCAGCATAAAATTTGTCAACAGACTCGTCACTAGAAATCACAACAAAATACTAACCTTTATTTTTTATGACTACTAATCGGTAACGTAGAAAGCCATTCAATCATTGCGGGACATTTAAATTTCACAAAATGAAAATTAAGTCTTTTAATTAATTACATAAAATTTTGAAAATAAATTTCACTCAAGACTTTTAAAATATATTGTTTTTAAGAAAAATAAAATTCTCTAAAATGGGAGTGACTAACCCCAAGTGGGCAGGCTTAACCACCCCTGTGTATATTATTTTATCGGAATACGCATGCTTCCTGCAATCGCACGATCACACAATATATATACCTATAAGTTCTATAACTTGCTAACAAAGTAGTTACAGAGTTATAGTAAATATATAGCGAAAAAAGCATGGAATAAAACGTGTACTATAAATACGTCTTGTCAACTTGTCACATGACTTTTATAATTCAACTTTATACTGGCATTTAAAGATATACATATAGTTATACACACATGTACATTTTTAATGGTATATATATATATATATATGGTGTATCTTGAGTTTAAATCTCACATGTATACGTCTTACTTGATGTTGATACTTACATTGATGTCTTTAACAACTTTCACGCCTCGAGTTTAATTTCCTTGTACTCTATAAAATCTATTATATTTTATTTTATTATATTATTATACGAACTACGTATTCCGCTACATAAGACGTTATACATCACACATACTGTATCTTTAGTTTTTTTTAAACTATTATTTGTTTTGTTGAATTAAAAATTCTCTTTGGTGTTCGAAAATTTGTTAACATTAGATAAATCGACTAAAAATAATGGTTGGAAATTAAAATTCCTGCTTTATCGATTATAGAGAAATTTGTAAAAAAAATTAAAATTAAAATTCTCGCCTTATTGACTATAGATAAAAATTATATAAATTAACAAAAATTTTATTTTGCAAATTGAAAAATGGAATAATTTTATCAAATTAGTGTATTGTCATCGGTGCTCGATAAATCTACAAAGTTTGAACGAAATCTGGCCGTTTAAAGTGGGTCAAAATCGCGCTCAAAGAAGTCGGTTACAAACAAACATACAAACATACATACAAGTGAAGCTAATATAAAGCGTGTAAAAAATGAACTTTTTTAAATAATTTTTCTAAAAGATTTATTATAAAATATTTTGTAAATTTTTCCCACGAAAAATCTCAATTTATCAAGAGTATGCGGGCAACAATATAATATTATAAAGAAAATTAAAACCGGAGCTGACCGATGAGCATTAATTTAATACCAGCATGAGGATCAGCCTTCAATCAGATAAAATCTGAGAAACTTGGCTTATTTAAATGACATCTTGAGTTCTATTCTATTCAAACAGAGATTTTTAACCCAATTGCGGTAACAATGGGTGATTACCCTGATGGTACATGAGAGCGATGCTCCGTACCTCTAATGGTTTTCGACCGATTAATTATGCAAGTTAAAACCATGAGTAAAATTAAAATTTGCATTTTCTGTAATGAGAATCTTAAAAAAAAATCCATTAAATAATCAAAATGGTTAAGGGTACCTCGGACTTACAAGAAAGAATAGGTTACACCGGTAATAAATAATAAAAGTAATAATTTAAGTTATAAAAATAAATGAGTTAGGTAAAAATTGATTATTGTTAAAAAATAAACGATCGATTTTGCTGAAGCGGATTTTCCTCGAACGGTCCATTGTTTGCTCGTTAATCGTTCATAGCGAATGAAATTTTAACGGCCGGCAGTTAACCTTAACGAACAACGCAACATATATATTGGTATTGGTAGTGGAAGAGTGCTGCAAGCAACATTACTCCTCCGTCTTCTCCTTCTCCCACCCCCTCTTTATACTTGTCCTCTCATTTTATTTTATCGATTTGTTTCATTTTTCATCGCTGTAATAACAATCTGCTTTTGCTTTTATGCTACAGAATTTATATTGACTTTTTAAATTTACCGCCTTTGGCTGAACTCAATAGATGGCGCCAGGAGGCTATCTACGTCATCACTTTGGCGCTAAAATTAAAATTTGAAAAAAAAAATACAGAAAAACTAGCAAATTAAACGCTGATTTTTTTTGAGGACCTGCTTAGGGTTAATTTGAGGGTAAAGTAAACTATTATAATAATAAATACTCTTCTATAGTGTAAAGAATGTCTCTAAAAAAATAATACTTTTGTTCTAAAGGCTTCGACTTACGGAAAAATTGATAAGGACATTTACATAAATAAGGTTTCTTGTAATTTTTTTGTGTCTGCAATATTTAACTCAAAATGTGAAAGAATAATTAAAAAAAAAAAAGTAATTTTTTGAAAAAACTTACTCGTTCATCATCTTCACGGCGGCCTGGAGAAAACAGCACATTCCCCATATGCGCTTGAAGGTTCTGCTGGAGCAACTGGGCCAATTGAGGATTCTGCGACAAAATGGCGGGATTTTGCTGAAGCAGCTGCGCCAAAGCAGGGTTGGAGGACAGGATTTGACTTAGTGGAGAATTAGCGAGGTTCTGCAATTGTTGTTGCTGCTGCTGTTGCTGCTGCTGCTGCTGATGGTGGTGGGACTGAAGACTCGGAGAAGTTGAAGTTATCGGCTGCGAAGATTGCATCCCCGAAGGGTTATGTACCGAGCGAGGCGGACTTTGGGGCGTGTGGGGAGGTGTCGGCGGGCTGCCTGGCGCTGTTGATGACGCGTCTTTTTCTTCTTTCACTCTTACTCGGTCTGTAATTATAAAAATCATTTATTATCAATAAAAATTATTGTCAGTATTAAAATTTATGGATAAAAAAATAATAAATCGAGATTAAGACGGAATAAAAAAAATATTAAATGATGATTTAGTATATCGCTTGCGAGCGACGCGATAACTTCTTTAATAAACTCTTGTTATTTTTATTTATATACACGCAAATAATATTTACTCGTTAAAAAGTTTGATTAGTCATTTATTTTTAATGAATTTTTTCCCGCTTTTTTCGCTTTTTGATTTTTTAGCTTTTGGAGCTAAAATCTGACGAAAATAATTTCCTAATTTTTAGAATTATTCATTTTTAAAGCGGCAAAGGTAAAAAATTACCTAATAAAGTTATTTAGAGTTAATAAAAAAAAAAATGTATAGCACTTGTTACAAGATTACGGGATTCTGGAATCGAGACGTCTCAATTTCACGGGCGCCCTACAGAAAATTGTTAAAAAAAAACCTTAATCTAAAATGTTGAAAAAAAATAACGAAGGGAAGGCCCCAGTTTTTTTTT
>JZSA01006671.1:0-13913 GCA_000956155.1 Cotesia vestalis | reverse complement strand
TTTTTTTTTTTTTTAATTAACAATATATGAAAAATTTATAAAATTGAATAATCGAAATTAATTGTATGCTTTATAATATTTAAATAATGAGTGTCAATAATTAGTTGATAATTTTTAAGTTGAATCTCATATTGACAGCCATTCGACAGCGCTATGACGCCTTTTTTTTTACTTTTACCTAAAAAATTAACTGTAAGAGTTTGAACTCTTCTGATTCAATAAATTATTTTTAAATTAATTTTTATATTTTTAAATAGTAATTAATCATTTATGGAAATTATTATTAATAAACTTTAATAAAATTGATTACTTAATAATAAGTTTCGATAAATAAGAATAAGCAGATGATTCGACGCATGCGCAGTATAGGTGTCAATAATTGGGGCTAAGGTATGTCAATAATTAGATCAATCAGTTTTTTAACCTGTCAATAATTAGCGTATCCGGATAATCTATTTAATTATTTAAAATTAATTAGTAAATATCAGTGATTATTATTTTAAAAAAAGAAATTGATTAGTTAAAATATTACTTGAGACATTACCACAAACAAAATTCACCGACATTGATATTTAATTGCTTAAAAAAAATTAAATCATTACTTTGTCTCTTATAGTGTCAATAATTGAGGCTTTTGAATTACTTAATGTTTCTTATAAAAATTTTTTAACTTAAAAAATTAAAATTCTCTAATTTTCTCATATTTTCAATTCTTAATCCAAAAATCAATAAATTTTCTCGTCTGTCATTCTCAATTAGAATAAAAAACAAAAATTCAAAACGATTAAGAATCCTAAATTATCCTCCCATATTTCGGGATTACCTTTTACCATAATTCAAGCATTTCACCCAAAAGCATCCGACAATTCATATATAAAAATTTTTATCCGTCGTATAAATAAATTTAGCAAATTCATTTTTTTCGTGCCGTAATTTAAAATTTATGAGTTCGTGAATCGGTTATGCCGTTCGTATCCCTTTTCTCAGATAATTCCCAGCATCCCTCTCCCTCTCCCGACAGAGGTCTCCTCCCCGCGGTTCCCGCCGAGGAACCAATATAATATAATATAATAATAACCAAAGGAACTTATAGTTATACTATAACGAAACCCACACTAAAGAGAGTATAGAGTGACTTCTCCTCTCTAACTCTTATTCACAATTCAGTCTGTTAAGCCTCTCGTGGAATTTGAATATTAAAATTAGCCTCCTCTTTAATACTCATACTTATACTTTTATATTCTATATAAAACCTCTTTTGTACTATTTTCTTGTGTATAAATAAATTTAATTAATAAATTTATTTTTAAATTAATAAAAAATATTTTTTTTTTAATTTACAAGGGCAAAAATTATTTTTAAAATTCCCAGGGTCGTTAGCGAAAATACGGGGGGTCTATTTGAATATCTTATAATGTCGAATTAATGCCGGAAATTCGACTCGGTCGGGTAATGGCCCAGAAATTTCAATCCCGAATAAAATCAACGGACCCTTACCTATTAAATTTTATTTTTCTCTCCTTTTTTTTTTTTTTTTCTACTTACTATGCTGATGCATTTTTACCGATCAGCCCTTTTCCTTTATACAACAAATATGAATTATAATTATTACTACCCTTTCTTGCATTGATCCTCAGGTAACGTCGACCCTTTTCATCCCCCTTTGGGAATTTACATACTTAAAAATATTTTCTAACTTTTTAATTTAGTTAGTAAAAAAACTTTTTTTTTGCTCAAGAAAATAATTGGAAAGAAAAATATTTCAGATAGTAGCTAGTATAATCCAGATTACAATGAGTATAATCCAGATATCACCCAGTATAATCCAGATTATAATGAGTATAATCCAGATATCACCCAGTATAATCCAGATTATACTAGCTACTATCTGAAATTTTTTTTCACCACAGATATCACTGAGTATAATCTGGGATGATATCCAGTGTCATCTTGTTCTTTCCGTGTGCAAGTAGTTCTGTTCTAATATTATTGTCTCAAGTCCACCAGGTTATGGGCCCAGGGCCAAAAATAATTTTATAATTTTTGAAATTGAAATTTTTGGATAAAAAATGGAAAATTTAGAAAATAACAAGAAACTTTTTTGGTAGAAAATTTAATTTTCTATCAGAAAGTATTCTCTAGTTTTTTTCCTAGCTCTTGTTTTAAGCCCGCAATCAGCGAAAAACAATTAGCTTATAAAAATTTTAGCAGAAGAGAAAAAATAAATATAATTAATAAATAATTAAAAGAACAAAGTGGTTGTTAATGTTAGCTGTTAAAAATGTAAAACTCTCCTATTGAAAAGGATAAAGAGAAATCAATGGGAAGCGATCTTTTAAAGCTGAAGCTAGGAATTCCTGCTGATGGATTGGTCATCCGTGATTAATTTGACAAGCTGACTTTCTGGTTTTCGGAGATGAGGAGTACACATATATGTATAAAATAAAAGTTATATTGAGAAAAGACTGACAAGGCCCCGAAGGCGCCCCCGAGGCCTCGTGTGGGCCTAATGGTTCCTCTTATCCGTCTTTCTCACGTCCCAAACAAAATTTTAGGATCGAACACTAAAGCTAAAACCCCACAACAAAACCAAATTATTCTCAAGGTTAACGCCCAAAATTAATCAATCCAACTAAATATCATTATAGTTCATCGAACTGCTAATCATTCTAATTATTGTTACTTTTTTGCGGAACTCTTTTTTATCCTAGTCAATACTTTTTGTGTCAAAGTTAATTGTAACTTTGGCCAAAATTTTTTTTTCCATGTTCAAAAATTCAAAAATTTTCAAAAAAAATTTTTTATCCAAATCTAAGTTCAAAATATTGATCAAAATTTCTTTCATTCAAATTTAAGTTCAGAATTTTTGTTTTTATTAAAATCTGAGTTCAAAATTTGGAATTAAAATTTTTGGAAATGATTCTAAGTTTAAAATTTGAATCAGAATTTTTGAGATTCAAATCTGAGTTCAAAATTAGGACAGAAATTATTTTGACTCAAATCTGAATCCAAAATTAGTATCAAAATTTTTTTGATTAAAATTTGAGCCAAAAATATAATTTTTAAAAATTCTAGACCTCAATTCGAGTTCAAAATTTCAATAAAAATTTTTTTGAATTGAATTTGATTCAGAAAAATTTTAGAATTGAATTTAACATTAAATTTTGCTCAAAAACATTTTCTTATTCTCCAAATTTCAGTTCAAAATTTAAAAAATGAATTCTTATCTTCAAAAACTGACTCAAATTTTGTCCCTTTTTAAACCAAAAAAAAAAAAAAAAAATGTAAAGTTACAAAAAGCGGAGATTGAACTTGAAAAAATCTGAAGAGCGGTACTGTCGACCCATTAATCATTAGAGTCTTCATAAAGGCGGTCCAGTCGGGTCGGGCTTAAACTCAAAGTAAAATAATTTCTTGCTCAAAAATCAAATGGGCCCGTTGGTTTTTTTTTTTACCAAAGTTACAAAGATTACAAAGATTATAAAGAGCATTAAAAGATCAAAATTTGAAGATTAATTGATAGGTGGCACCTGCGGGTGACCCTTAGACTCATTCTTACTCATCATTCTATCCCGAGGAATTCTTACGCAACTCTTCTGTTATTGTGGGAAAGAGGAAAATTGTGGGCGGACTAGATGGAGCCACCTGCCTTGATGTTACTCTTACTATTTATATTACGCAAATATCTTACGGATAATTAATATTGCTGATGGAAAAAAGTTAGTGATAATTAATCATTTTCGTTCTCATTAAAATGACCTCGTAGTTTTAAATTTTCCGCTATTTTTTATTAGAATCGAGTTTGAGTCTTAGAAAAAATTCTGAAGGTGTGGAAAATTTTTAAATTTAACTCCTATCATAATGAATTTTCAATTCATCCGAACGGCTGCTTTTAAATCAAGTTTAAAATGTAGAAAAGTGAAATACAAGAAGCTTGACCTCGGTTTCCATCATTTAGCATCATGTTCATCCTCATCACTAAATATTCCCATTCTCATTCATTCTTATTACTTTTCCAGCGTAATCTCCATGGTTTAAATGCATTTAACCTTCGCTCCCATACATCATTCGCTGCCGTAATTCGAGTAGAAATCTCCTTACTCTTTAACATACTTATTAATTATTTCATTCTGGTAAATAAAGTTCCCAACGGTAACTTACTCTATTAAAAAAAAAATTATTGACCTGCAAATTATAGAATTTCCGATTTTTTGAGAAAATCTTCCAATTGATTGATTTTTTAGCTCTTCGAGCTAAAAAATCCAAAAGTTATGTCAAAAATATGATTATTTAGAAACTTTTGAATATAACTATTTTGTTGGATATAGAATTCGGTGAAAAAGTTTAGGACTTTTTGCTTGCTTTAGATGAAATGGAAGAATTATTTTTTGGGTGTTTTTTAAAAAAATGCCCTTAAGATAGCTTAAGTTCAAAAATTCATTTCTGCTATGCATCATTTTTGACGTTTTTGATGTTCTACACTTCTAATTCGGTATTTATGAACAAAATACTCTTCAAAAATGATATCCTGATTAATTTGTTCAAGGACAATCATTTAGTTTCAATAATAATGCAAAAAAAAACGAATATTGCAATGCTCCATTTTTGACGTTTTTGGTGTAGGTTAGTTCTTGATCTTCCAGGCTTCTAATTTGATATTTATGAACAAAATACTTTTCAATGATGTTTCACAAATGTGAAAAGCGGTTGACCAGTACGCCATCGCTGAAATTTCCCGCTTTTTCCGAGAAAATCTTCCAATTGGTTGATTATTTAGTTCTTCGAGCTAAAAAATCCAAAAGTTACATCAAAAATACGATTAGTTAGAAATTTTTTGCTATAACTTCTGAACACGTCGTTCGATTTTGATTTGCTTCGGGGCAATTTTTTAAGTCCAAAATTGTTTATAAGCTCTTGAGTCCTTCAATCGAAGAATTTAAAAGTTGTCTCAAAAAAACGAGTATTTAGAAATTTTTAAATGGCTATAATTTTTGAACTTGTCGTTCGATTTTGACTTGCTTGGCGGCATTCGACTTAGTCTTTTAAGTCCAAAAAAGTGTCTCTGATGTCTGAAGTTGATTAGTCAAATATTTAGAAAGTTATTTAGAAAAAACTTAAAAAAAATTGTTTTTTTGGTTTTTATTTGTTTTTCATATCTTTTTCTCGGGCAAAGTACGATTGACTTTAAAATCAAATCAGATCAAAGTCTCAATGAACACTTTCGAACGCCGTGTCGCTCATCTCGATCGGTTGATTCGTTCTAAAGATATCCTACGACAAAATTTTATTTGCATACATACACAGACACGCAGCCGGACATTCAGCCGGGAAAAGTCGGAACGGCTTCCTAGGACCTCAAAACTTGGAGATCTGATAAAAAAACTCTTATTCTCAAAATCTGACCAAAATAACTTCCTATTTTTTAAAATTATTCATCTTCAATGCGGGAAATTAAAAATGTAAAATTTAGCAAGAATAAAGGAACCTAAAGTTATCCATTATATTCAAATGAACTGCAACTGCAACAATCAATAAAAGGGAGGTCTCTCTCAAAATTGAATACGTTAATAAAAACTAAAAGAAAAAAAAATATAAACTCGCTGATTCGACAAAATCCACACAAACAACTCACGTACACTCGGAGCGGATAATTAACATCTGTTACAATACCAGCTCACGTTTTGTGGGCTGATCCATTTTTACCCCACCAGTATCACCCAGGTTACGGGGCGGACCTTGAATATATTAACGTCCTAATGTAGTCCACATACATCCTCGTAACATCTCTCAAAGTAAAATACAATTGAATTTATTTAAAAACGGCATGCAGCTAAGACCTACGTCAACTTAAAGTTAAAATGCTTCCACCTTTCCACCTTTGCCACAAACTTTACCTTTCCGTCTACTAATTCCAGTTATTTACTTTCGGAGCAAATCCTCTAAGGGAAATAAAAAGTACATTAATCCGAGATAGAGAGTTTTTGCCGATTCCTGACCTAAATACTTGGCTATTTTTCTCTCGAGGTATTTTCAGGCTAGTCTAAATTCAACTCCCAGATTTTGCTTCTTTTTCGTTTAAATTAAACCCAAGTTTTATTTTTTTTTTCTCTTTTTTTGTACTAAAAACCGACAAAAATTTATATATGGATCTTACAGTGAAACTTAGAGCCTCATTTTAATTAACTAACAATTTTTTTCAGTCAAATATAGATCAGAGAATTGTAACACTTGATATTTTGCTCGGATTTATGGATAAGAATTCTAGAATGAAGAGTTGAAGCTTCAAAATATGCGCAGTTTTTGCTGCACCAAAAATGACGGAAATGATGCAAGACTAGATCTGATTGTTTTTTGTTTTGTTTAGAGGGAAAAAAAATTTTTGTTGTAATGGATCCATGGAATATCATTTAGAAGATGTATTTCTTCAGATTACATGGAAAGAATCGTTAGTATAATTTTTTTTGAGTGATTTTTTACAAGCACATGCTTTTAGCAAAAAAATCCAGAAAAAGATGCATTGCAAAGTTCGATTTTTTTTTATTTATAATTGAAAATAAATGATTGTCCTTGAAGGAACTCATTATAATATCGTTATTGAAAGGTAATTTCTTCAGGAATATTAAATTAGAAGCCTGGAACATCAAAAGCTAGCTATCATTTAAAAACGTCAAAAATGGGTGGATTTTAGAATTGGATTTTTTTGATATTTTATTGAAAATAAATGATTGTTTTTGAACAAATTTATCAGGTTATCATCATTGAAAAGTATTTTGTTCATAGATATCAAATTAGAAGTCTGGAAGGTCAAGAACTAACCTACGCCAAAAATGTCAAAAATGGTTCAGAGCAAAAAAGAACTTTTTAGGTTGAAAAATTATTTAAAAACAGCGAAATTCATAAATGTTTGAATAAAAAACGACCCAAATATATAAAAAACTCTTTGATCTCGTACTGGGCGATAAAAATCTTAAAATCTAAATTTCCTACGGCGAAAACGTTTCGGCCATCTCTGAAATCTCTGGTATGGTAAATTTACCGTGAATATAAAAAATACGGAACGATTCTTATTCTCTTTCTTACTTGCTCTGTAGAGAAGCTAAGTAAAAAAAGTAATGAACAAACTATCTCCGCCCCATAATCCTTTTCGCAGCAGCACATAAACTCCGGTGGGTGCAGAGTTCTCTCAGTTATCGTGTCTATATGTATCAGGGCGACGCCTGTGGCCGTAGGTGCCGTAACAGATGTTAATTATCCCTTTGCTGTGTAAGTCCAACACCAGCTAAAGCTAAACGCTTGCACATTTCGACTAGTCTTTCTACACACACATATGTACTCACACTAACGGATAATATAACAACGTGAGAGTCATTTAAGCCAAGTCGTTAATACAGAACTACGCTGTAGTAGTGTCATCAAGCATTTCAATAACTTATAAATTGTTGAGCTAGTTATTGCTGTTTCATCTATTTAACTCTCTGCTTCGAAAATGAATAATTTTAAAAAGTAGGAAGTTATTTTGGTCGGATTGATTTGGAAGATCAAGAACTAACTTACACCAAAAACGTCAAAAATGGTGCATTGCAATATTCGTTTTTTTTTTTTTTTTTTGCATTATTATTGAAACTAAATGATTGTCCTTGAACAAATTCATCAGGATATCATTTTTGAAGAGTATTTTGTTCATAAATACCGAATTAGAAGTATAGAACATCAAAAACGTCAAAAATGATGCATAGCAGAAATTAATTTTTGAACTTAAGCTATCTTAAGGGCATTTTTATAAAAGAAGTAGACCCAACAAAAAAATCTTGCATTTCGTCTAAAGCAAGCAAAAAGCCCTGAACTTTTTCACCGAATTCTATATATAACAAAATCCTGTAACTTCTCAAGCCAAACTTTCAAGTGTCCAAGTGCCCGATTTATCTAAATCGCTGATTCCGAGTACCATTTATAACATTAGCACACTAAAAAGGGAGAACTATTACTGTTCACCAACACACCACGCATTGATAAAACACATAATACATAAAGTAATCTCGGCACTCCAGAAACCAGACCAACTTTTTCACATACCGAGAATTGAGGAGCTTTTGTCGAAAGATCTGTCCGAAAAATCGGTCCAAACCGCTAAATAGCTTGATATATCACCAGCACAGACGCAATAAGACCATTCAAGTGTTTTTTCAAATGATTCTCATCCATCGATCCAATATACTATTTAAGCGGCTAATAAATTCATAAGTCTTGTACTTTTATTATTTTTTGTTTCCCACTTACGCTCTATTCTGGCTTTTATATATCTTGTATATTTATTGGCATCAGCGCTCAGAAATGTCGAGTGCTTTATTACATTACACACATAAAGCTGAACCATTCTCACGGATCGACGTCATCAACATTAATCCTCTTTGCTCGTTATTTAGTAAAAGACTCTTGTGCCGTGGCAACTTTATCGCTGCAAATATTCTATTCTGACAAAAATGGAAATTTTTACAATGATAATTTAACATTAATTTACAAAATATCAATGTATATATTGGAAATTTTGCATATAGAATGACAAATTAATAAATCAGTACATTGTAATCAAATGCTATTCAAATTT
The DNA here is from genome assembly GCA_000956155.1 of Cotesia vestalis. Taxonomy (NCBI): domain Eukaryota; kingdom Metazoa; phylum Arthropoda; class Insecta; order Hymenoptera; family Braconidae; genus Cotesia; species Cotesia vestalis. Next base: position 5,308 of record JZSA01006671.1, on the reverse strand, counting down.
ATATTGTTCATTTTTTGAATTGCTTATCTCATGATTAACCTTTTTGCATCAAGTGTAACCCTTCATTAGCGTTAGATTCCATTTTGTATCAAATGACTCACTTGAAGACATTCTGATACTTTTTGGTACAGAATATTTTGAGGCTCTATGATCAATATACCTTTCTATGATGATATCCTGATAAATTTGTTCAAGAACAATCATTTATTTTCAATAAAATATCAAAAAAATCCAATTCTAAAATCCACCCATTTTTGACGTTTTTAAATGATAGCTAGCTTTTGATGTTCCAGGCTTCTAATTTAATATTCCTGAAGAAATTACCTTTCAATAACGATATTATAATGAGTTCCTTCAAGGACAATCATTTATTTTCAATTATAAATAAAAAAAAATCGAACTTTGCAATGCATCTTTTTCTGGATTTTTTTGCTAAAAGCATGTGCTTTTAAAAAATCACTCAAAAAAAATTATACTAACGATTCTTTCCATGTAATCTGAAGAAAATACATCTTCTGAATGATATTCCATGGATTCATTACAAAAAAAATTTTTTTTCTCTTTAAACAAAACAAAAAACAATCAGATCTAGTCTTGCATCATTTCCGTCATTTTTGGTGCAGCAAAAACTGCGCATATTTTGAAGCTTCAACTCTTCATTCTAGAATTCTTATCCATAAATCCGAGCAAAATATCAAGTGTTACAGTTCTCTGATCTATTTTTAAGTGAAAAAAATTATTTATAAGCTAACTTGAAGTATTTCCACAAACTTGAAGAACTTGGTAACTTTAGACCAATCCATTGTTACAAAATGAATGAATGAAAAAAGTATAAAGCCTTATAACGATAGTTTCCAAGAATAATTCGATATAAACATGAGATATTGTAGAGTACTAATATAAAGTGAATCTTAAATTACAATCAAAACTCCTTTACCAGAAATAAATGATAGGGACGATAAATACGTAGCAGTAAAAAATAACTCATATATACATACAGTTTAGTGTAATGAAGCGGATTTATATAAATTATAAAGAATGAATAAAAAAAATTGCTTATTAGATATCGTGTGAAATACGAGTGGTTGAGATTAAAGAATGGAAAACATTGGATTCTCAGAACAGGTTAAAGTCATAATATTTGTAATTTCTAGCGTGGAACCTAACCGTATGCATAATAATAACTTTGATTACAGCGGGTGCATTTTAGATTTAGATATGCCGTTTTTTTTTTTTTTTTTTTTAAAAAAAATTTTTTTTTTGTTTTTAAGTATTAAACGGATGATTACGAAATTTAACGGATGTTTAGACATTTTAGCAAGTTTTGTGAAACGTTACTCTAATATACTTAAGGAAATAAAAAAACTGCAAATTCTTCTCATCTTACTCTTAAACTCTTATTCTTGCAGAATCCCGCGTAATACTCGTCTCTTTCTAGAGAGACAAGTTTTACTACGGATAACAGAATATGCAATAATAATAATAATAATGAAAATAATAATTTAATATCCAGGTCTAAATACTCGGTGATACGCTAAGTAGACCTAACCAGATTAGTAAGTCGTTGCGTGCTCTATTTTTGACGCCTCGTGCCACTTTTAAGATCTTTAGCTTTACGCGGATGTGAATAAACACCTTCCTATTATGCTTTGCTGATAAATTTGTTGGTTTAAACCAAATAGTTCAGAGTTTTGCTAATGTGAACATTATTTTCAATTAACATGTCTTGTTTCGTTATAATCATACCAACTTCTAATTTCAATTTATTTCCTTAAAATTTACATAAATTATAAAATTTTTTTTTATACTTTAAAACAGTAATAATTTAAAAAATTAAAAAAAAAAAATTGTAAAGCCAAAAATTTTATCTGAGGAATTTTTTTACCAAGCCAGGATTCGAACCCAGATCTTCCGATTACATGCCAGGAGTTCAATCACTCAAGCCACTCACTTCAATTCAACACAAGAATTTTAGAGCAAATTTTGCAATATTCGTCTTTTAAAAAATTCTAGCAATAACATTATGATATTTAATAAAATGTATTTTTTTTTTTTTTTTAATAAAATTAATACGATTAAAAAAAAAAAATAAACTATGACGCATTTAATAATTCCGACATTGATCGATCGGTCCCCAAAATAATTAAAAAAAAAATATGCAAAGCTTCCCCTTCTCTTTTTCAAAGGTAGAAAATTTCCCCGCAAGTACCGAATTTTTTCTTTCCCTTTATTCTTTTATCCGCTTACTCTTTTAAATATCCCCTTTTATATTCCATATTTAAAATAATGTAAAACCGTTGCTGTAATGTAAAAAAAAAAAAAAAAAAACGATAAAAATCAAACTGATTTACCTGGATGCAAATTACCAATTTTAATATATCCGTCACTCTAATTCATTCAGAAAACACTGAGTCATCAGTTTTAAAATATAAAAAATAGTTTAGCCTAAAACCGTTAAATTCAAATTTAAAATCTTCCCCGAAATTTAGTAAAATAATTAACCCAAAGATGAATTTAATATTATATGCAAAAATAAAATTAATGACCCTCGTCGGACAATAGAGTGTCCAAAAAAAATGATAAATCCATCGTCGATCGGCAATGGGCATGGGCATTAAAACAAGATTTCAAAAATCCGTTATTTAAATAAGCCTTCATATATATATACATATATATGTGGGGCGTCAGCAGCAGCAGGCCTACAGAAAAAATATTTTAAAAAAACCGACTGAATAATTTTATAAAATTAATAGTAAAAGGGTAGGTACGTCCTGGCGTCTATTATGCGCGTATGCAAATATCGGGAGGGTCGGGGAGGGGAGGGAGCTAGAGAGAGAGGGGGAATAGGGGGAATTGGGGATCTGGAGGGGGATTGCAGCCTGCTGGGCATTAAAACTTCAGAGATTTATAGTGGTTGCATGGCATAGTCGGTCTCCTCCAAGTCCTGGAAGATCGGTGCTCTCTTTTCTCCTTAGGACGCCTCTTACTCTCTTTGTTCTTCTTATATCAGGGTATAGATATATATATACTCTTCATTTTATTTGAGTCTACCTTTGCTCTTTTATTTATTTGTACTTTAAGAATTAATTCAGATTATTGCTTATTTTTATTTATGGATTCCTTTTTTCGATTTCGGGAATTTTTTAATGTGTGAAAAAATTGTTCTTTTTTTTATGACAAGAATTTATTGGATTTTAGGATTTGTTATTATTCGTATCAAAGAAATTAATTTTTTAACTAATTTTAGCACGTGACCTAACTTTTTTACACAAATTAAATTCAAATAAATAATTTAATAAAGCACCAGAGATTTTAACGAATATCTTGTGAACTATTGACATTCTTAAAGATATAAGCTCATCTTAACATTACACTCATTGAGACCTTTCATTTGAGTACCCACATCAATTTTTCATATATTTATATACATCATATATATGTATATATGAAAAATATATAAAAATGCATGTGGGTACTCAAATGAAAGCTCGTGATGACCGTAACATCAAAATGAGCTTATATCTTTAAAAATGTCAATAATTAAGAAAGTACCAGAGATTAATATAATTTATTTAGAATAAAAAAATTATTTATTAAACTTCAAAAAATATTTTTTTTCTCTCAAATAAATGACTAAAAATTCTGAAATTAGAAATTGTTCAATCATTTTGATATTTTGTCCGAGACTATCAAGTGTTACTATATATATATTGTACACATATTAAAGTAATAAAATTTAAAAAAATTTATCAAGGATGTATATTTATAAATTTTAGGATTTCCCAATTTTACTACGTCATTAGATAATTTAAATAACAAATTTCCCTTTATAAAATCTTGAAAATTATTCATTTTACATGTTAAATATTTCATTATAAATTCATTCCACTATTGTCTTCAAATCAGCATATGATCTTTAACATTTTACAGTCTATATATGACTTTCCAATTATTAATATTTTTTTTTGTTGAAAAAAAAAATTTTTATTATACTTTCGTGCGACTGTAATTAAATCCGACAAAATTTATTGTAGAAATTCTGAAGTGAAATCAATAAATTAAATTTTTTTTTTTTTTTTTTGGAGAAAAAATTTGTAATTTTTCTTAATTATTATTGTTCATAAATTTTATAAATGTGAATATTCACATAATTTAGGTATTGTATTAAAACCACAAGACATTTAGTTATTCAAAGTTCAAATTGGCCTCCGGCGGCAATTAGCGATCTGTCGTAAGTGTTACGATTAGAGTGGTTAGTGCTCGTGAATTAAACTCGTGTAATTACACTATGTTAAACAATTGTTGTTAATATTAATATCAGAAATATATTTAATAAATGTTAATTATTTATTTTATTTATTAATAAAATTTTTTAATCTATTATTATTATTATAAAAAATTATAACGATGAAAATTATTCAGTTTAATTGCAAATGAACTAGTAACACCATGGGGCTAAATATAACAACCGGTTTTTTATATTATCCACATTCATATTCATACATATATATCCAAATGCTGAAAATCACCCTCTGGGCAACTTATTTCTGCCGGAGTTAAGGATTACTTTTTATTATTTTTTATTATATATAAATCAGCGGGAGTAAATCCCAGAATTTTTTTAATAAACGCTATTAATTATTTCTGCAATTTTTAATCTTATTTTTTTTTTTTTTACTCATATCTTCCAAGAATTTTTCCTCCATATTAATTAATTAATTAATTAATTTGTTTATTTCTATTGAGTAATAATTTCAGAGTGAATTTGTTAATCATTTAGCATGAGAAATCACAAAAGAGTGAGAATGCCTCCGGGGATTTAAGAATGAGAAAATAATAATAAAATAATATAACTTACTGAACTGAAAAGGATAAGATGGTTAAAAAAAAAAAACAAAAAAAAAATAAGTGATCCTAAGGAATGATGAATCGTTTCTATTAAAATATTTTTTCAACATCAACATAAAAATCTAGAGAAGAAACAAATCAGGAAACAAATTTTTTTGTCAAAATTACTGATAAAAATTTTGCGTTATTATTATTATCATTGAAATTAAAATTTTAAAAGGATAATAATAATAATAATAATAACTAGCAGCCACTATGTGACTGCCGTGACTTGTGAAATAAAAATAAATAAAAATTTTTTTTTTTTTTGAATAATGACTTTTGTTAAAATGAACTGTACTTTTTTAAATATTGACATTTTTAAAAATATAAGCTCATTTTGATGTTACACTCATCAAGAGCTTTCATTTGAGTACCCACATGCATTTTTTCATATATTTATCATATATACATATATATA